>CAUJRU010001781.1:0-115246 GCA_963277665.1 Viscum album
ATGCCAAGACTAAAAAACAGATTTTGTCGAGGCCTCTGGCCAAGACAATAGTTTGTCTCATGAGACCTACCGATGCATTGAGGAGCTATTGCGGGCTCCACCCGTCACTTATTAAGTCCAATACATTCCTCATATGAACAGGTTTAAACATAACATAAACATGCGTATTAAAACTAGCATATAAAATGTCAATACATTCTCTATAAACCATGAATGGTATAAAAATAACACATACACAGTCGAAAATATCACAAAACATTCAATGGAAGTTTTTTATAATAAATCAACTTCAAATAAGCCTAAAATCCATCAAAGGATGTTGACATGGATGAAATCAAAACTATTTGAGAGAAATATCTCTATTTTTTAAATCATTTAAAAGACACATAATTATAAAATAAAACATTTACATTGAAAATAATCTTATAATCTTGTAAGGGAAGATTTGAAGATTTCATAACGGTGTAAAATAGCCGCATACTCCGTATAAGTTAAAAAAACATTCTTACCTTAATTCTGTCGAAAAGGTTAAAAAAGACCTTGTTTGGAAAATGACGGAAAGATTCCTTTATAAACTTTTTATAAAAATTCAAACAAGGGTGTAAATGACTTTAAACCATATTCTATAAAATATTAAGAATGTTTTTAAATACATTTTTAAGAAACATGGATGTGGATGATAAAGAGGTCCTAGTAAATAATTACGTATAAACAACCTCGGATAATAAAGAGATTGTAAAATAAACCCTTAACTTGTACTTTTACTTAGTCGATGGTATGTTAACCTCATTTATAATAGTTATAAAATTGTTATTAAATTATACAAGAACCATATACATAATTATGATATTATATATGATCTTTTAATATGGATTTGTTAACAATATCTTAGTATTATCACTGTTTCAGGTGTTAACTTACTCGTTTTTTATATGTTTTGTTAGATAAGTCGTGTTTGTTATGGATAGGTTGTACCTTATTCATATCCATAATGATATAAATTTCTCAAAAATTACATTTAATCATCAAATGAGAATTAGTCTTTAATGGATACGATGGGGAATGAATCTCATCGCGTTCGTGTAGACGGTAGTCCGTACGTACGCACGAGTGACAATATCATTCTTTTGATATTAAAATAATATATAATTGGATGGTATATAATATATACAGAATCATTATCATGTTATATTTATTATTTACATGAATTAAAAATCATTATTATACCCATCCAAATAATAATATATTGAATAACAATTACACCACGACGTGGAGACGGTAAGCCATACGTATGCATGTATGGTGATATGTCATTCAAAGGATAGATAGAATACTGAATATGGTTGTAACATATTTATAATAATATCACAGTATATAGGAGATACTGGATTTATTATTTTATAATGGGAATAACAAATAAAGAAGAAGTTGAAGAAGAAATTAATTTGAAATAGGGTGGTGAAAACATTATCTCTTCTTCAGGTTCTTCTTTTTGATTTGATCAAAAGGGCTCCTTAGGATGGCTTTCTGATAAAACTAAGGCCTCTATGTTTTATTGAGGTATGTTTAGAGAGTATTGGGGCAGGTTTTGGCCGAGACAAATGGCTTTGAATGTGTGAATTAGTGGGAAGGGGGAGTGCCATTTTAAAAGTGGGGTGAGGGGCACCTTTGGAAAAGCTAGAAATATTATTTTATAATAAATTCATATTGGGTTTATAATGGATCCAAAGTGGATTATTAAAATTATATGGTGGGTATGGGTCTAAATAATTTCAACAAATAGAATTTAGACAGGTTTGGGTTATTATATTAACCTTATCTTTTAGTTTTAACTTTTAGTTAATTAGTTTGACATTTACCATGTCACTTTGTATTTTTATATTATATATTTAATAAACATACTATATACATCCAAGAAACCCCCAAGTGGCCCATTAATGATAAAAATATCATGATATAGGTCTCTTGGCCGAACCTTAGATTTTTAGTAATTTAATATCAATTAATAATATAATATTTGTTTTAAATACTCTTTTATGTCAATTTTGACACTATTGGGTATTTTGTTTTTGTAAATTTCATAACAGCATTATTACATCGGAAACAATTTATATAACCAATCCTAATAAGTCATATTAACCTAGAAAATTACTGGAATCCATAAAAAGTCTCGTATATAATTTAATTGGATATTTATAATATAAAATATTTTAATATTTCATTAATTAGGTAATTACTGCATCACCATTGTGTTATAAATAAATTAAATTATTTAATGTCTAAAAATTACAAATAAAATACCATTATGTATGAAATATTTTTATATTTCAAATGAATATTTACAATCGCATTTATATTATGTATAACCCAATATTAAAAATGTTTTTGTAAATAAACATTGATTTTAACTCTTGTAACTCTTCTTTGAATTAAATAATAATAAATGTCATAGTCTTATCCAAGTGGACCTAAATGATAATATTTTATTCCTATGTTTGTTTATGGTCGATATAAACTTGTCCAATAGAATTAGTACATGTGTTATGGTAATAATAATATCATTTTTACTCTTAATTACCATATTTACTTTTAACCGCGGTAAATAAAAGTTCAAGGTTACTATTCACAAAAAATTATTTTCATCTCATTGAACCACATTTTACTCCATGATATTAACCATGTCTCTATTAGTTTTGAAATTCCACTCACAGATAAGGTAAAATTAAGTTTTATGTGAATTTCCAAATTCTCCTAGGAGGTGGGTAAAAGACGGTGAAAAGTTCAATAAAATTTTTATATATCTAAAATTATTATAAACTTACACCATTGAATTACATTGAACATATATAGGTCTTATGTATCTATTTTGACCTTTATTAAATTTAAATAAAATAAATAATTATTTAAATAAAAATTCGGTTTAAAACTATAACTCAGTGATTTTTCACTATTCATCAAAAATTGAATGTTTTCAGAAAAATACCAAAATTTCACCTTAGGAAAATTTCGATATTCCGAATCAAAAAATGAAGTCCATTTTGGATGATAAAATTTATAAAATTTTAAAAAGTGGGTATTACTATTCATAACATCTAGTTTGATTGGTTGTAGTGTTTGTGTTAGAACTCGAAGTTGCGTACAACACACGCTACTCTATTATTGAAAGGGAAGCATATCGTGGAAGATTGGGGTGTTACATTCTCCCCTCCTTCAAATAATTTAATCCTAGAAATTTATAGAAAATTACTGTATAAAAAGACTCAGGTGATTCTTCTTCATAAGTTCCTCGGTGTCCCACGTTGCCTCTTCCATCTTATAGTTCCTCCATAGAACTTTTACCATACGAGTCGTCCGTTTTCTCAGCACTTGTTCTCTGGTATCAATAATCCTGATGGGCTATTCGCAATAAGATAGATCGGGTTCCAGTTCTAATTCCTAGTTAGTGAGTACATGTGTTGGGTCAGGCATGTATTTCCTCAACAAGGATACGTGGAACACATCGTGAACATTGGAGAGACTTGGAATCATTGCCAAATGGTAAGCTACAGCCCCAATTCATTCTAGAATTTCGAAAGGTCCGATGTACCTAGGACTCAATTTATCTTTCTTACCAAAACGTATAACTCTCTTCCATGGAGATACATTCACGAAAACATAATCTCCTACCTGAAATTCCAAATCCTTCCTTCAGTTATCGGCATAGATCTTCTGTCTACTTTGAGCTTCTTTGATGTGGTTTTGGATTACCTTTACCTTTTCCATCATTTCCTCCACCAGTTCTAGGCCTACAAGTTTTCTTTCACCAACATCATCCCAACTGGTTGGTGTGCGACATCTCTTTCCGTATAATGCTTCATATAGTGCCATCCGAATACTTGAATGGAAGCTATTGTTATAGAAAAATTCTACCATAGGAAAATATTTATCCCACATACCCTGAAAGTCAAGTTAACATGATCTCAACATTTCTTCTAATGTTTGAATAGTTCGTTCTGATTTTCCATCAGTTTGAGGGTGGTAGGTGGTTCTCAAATGATGTTTAGTATCCTAGGACTTCTGAAGACTCTTCTAGAATCTTGCAGTAAAACGGGGATCACGAGTAGAAACAATCCATAGGGTTACTCCATGAAGTCTCACAACTTCATTAATATATATCCTTGATAGACGTTCAAGTGGTAAATCCTCCCATATACTAAGAAAATGTGCTGACTTGGTAAGACGATCAACAATGACCCATATTGCATCATTCCTTCTAGGAGTCTTTGGTAGTCCCATGACAAAGTCCATCGTGATATTATCCCATTTCCACTTAGGTATGGGAAGAGGTTCCTATTTTCCTCCAGGCTATTTCCTTCCAGCTTTCACTTGTTGACAAACCATACATCTTGACACAAAATCAGAAATCTCCTTCTTCATGTTGTCCCGCCAAAAATATTCCTTCAAATCCCTATACATTTTTGTGCTCCCAGGGTGTATAGAGAAATTGGAACTATGAGCATCATCCAACAATTCCATTTTTAGATCTGGCATATTGGGAACACAAATTCTCTTCCCAAATTTTAAAGTTCCTTCTTCATACACAAAGTATCTCAATCTCCCATCATTCAGAGCTTTAATCTTCTTCTGAAACTCTTCATTAACGGTCTGAGAACTCATTATCCTTTATAGTAAATATGGTTTGGAAACTATTTGAAAAATCATTTATGTTTCACCTTCCATGGTGATTCCCATATCCAACTTTACTAGATCTATAAAAATAGGATCCCTTTCAATTCTCATCATGTTCAAAACTCCATGATCTTTTCTGCTCAAAGCATCTTCCACCTTATTTTCCATCCCCGGGTGGTAGTGTATCATGCAATCATAATCTTTGTATAGCATCCGGTATTTTTATAACATAACTTTCATTCCATTACACGGAACTGGGGATCTTTAAGGTTTAGTGTCTTGGAAACAAGGAACATAATACATGAAAAGAACAAAAAAAACTCTTCTTAAACACTTGAAAGGCTTCTCCTTAAGTTCATCCTAGGTTCATTACTGCATCTCATAACCTGGGGACATACATCAAAAGAAAGGGTGAGAAGAAGGCCCAGTAAGGAAAACAAGAGAAACATTTTACATGTGAACTTGAGATACTTCAATAAGGACATGAAAAGAACTTTAAGGCATGAGAAAGAAATCATGAGATACATCATAATAAAAATAACATTTTTCATAACTTGAAGATGTGGCTACAACATTTAATGTTGACAATCGTTTCGTTTCACCAAGGTCCATCCCCAAGGTGTCGTTAAAAATTACCAAGGTTATTCACCAAGGCGTCGTTAAAAATTACCAAGGTTATTCACCAAGGCGTCATTAAAAATTGTCATCTCTAGAGATTAAGTCTTTACCCAATGCATTGGAGCGCTATCTGGGCGCACCCTTGACATGTATTTATTATCATGTGAGCCACATATATCATCATCAATCATTTCATAAACAACCCATATAGCATAAAATAAATGGGTTTCATTTCATAATCATAACATTTTAATAACTTCTTTAAAGACATGATCTTTATGTCACTTTAAACCCCCAGAAAGGGAAAGCGAGTTTCATGTATGTAAAAACCAGAATTTAAAAAGAAAATTTTGACATATATGTGAATACCACTGTAGAAATAAGAGCTTTGAGTATTCACTTTATAACAAAAAAATAATTTTGATAAAAGAGAGAGGAATTTTGAGACGAAAATTCTGCAGCATAACGGCTATGTTTCGGGGTTTTAGAAAACATTGAAAAGAGAGGGGACATGGGTAAAACATTTATAAATGAACCATAAAACAGTATAGGGACAGAATAATAAGGATATATGAACATGTTAATGAAATTTTAAGGACATACCATTTGAAATTAAAAACATGGAAGGAAGACAAAAATTAAATTTATTTTATGAAAATTCGGCAGCCTAACGGCGTCACTTAAACGTCAACAAAAATGAATTGAAAAGTTCAAATAGGGTCCCTAATTATATAAACATAAGAGTTCAGTATGATAGATATAGAGATCATACCCCAACATAATTAAAAAGGAACTTGAAAGACTTGACATGGAAGTAGAACTTTGAAAAAAAATGAGAAGGGTGAAAGAATCCCCTTAAAATTTCGGCAGCCTAACGGCGTCACTTAAACATTTATAAAACGAAATGATGAGAGTAAGAGGGGATCTCTCATCATATAAAAATTAATAGGTCAGTAAGAGGAATATAAAAAAACATCCTCTCACATAAGAACATGGAGCATAATAGGAATGACATAAAAGAGATTACATGAAAAGAAAGAGAGAGGTCGGATCCCTTACCATAAAACGTGACTCTTGAAACTCAAAGGTTTGGACCATGAGGGATTGGGGGAACCTTGGGAGGACTAATTGGGAGGTAAGGAGACCATAACTTCGTTTAGGATAGTTTTTGAGTCGAAAAGATGAGAGGAGGGATTGGTATTTATAGGGAATGTGAGGGGACAAGGCATTAATGGCCATGGGACACCTCACAAGTGCTTTTCTCAAACCGATGTGCTCTCCCTTGGAATATACCACGGAGTTAGGCCACATGGGGCCCCCAAAACAATAATTCATCACCCTTGGCCGGCCAACCCTTAAAATATCTCATGACATCATCATGACACAGTTATGATGTCATTAAACATACCGAAAACCTAAAACTGCATTTTACTATTCACTGCAAAATTCATCTTTCTCAGAAAAATCCAAAAATTTCACCATAAATAAAAATCGATGCTCTAATTACATTTATGAACTCCATTTTATAAAAGTAATTTTCTAAATATTTTTAATTTAATTTTTAAATAAAAAAACTATTCATCGAGAATTCATTTTCTTCAGAAAAATCCCCAAAAATTACCATAACATAATATCGATGCTCTGAGTTCAAAAATAAAGCCCTTTTTATAAAAATTATTTTATAATTATTTTTAATTAAATTTTTAATTAAAAAACACTATTCACCCGAAAAAACTAATACTTGACTAATAAATTATGAAACCGTTATTTACACATTTTATTGAATCACATTACTTAATCTAGGTGTCTAAATTATATTAAAACTTTCTTTGAGTGAAATTACTAATCCATTTGGTCACATTACTAATCCTAAGCGTAAAATCACTATTCATAATTTACTATTCATCAAAAAATAAGTTGATCTTATTAGACTCCAAATTCCTTACTGCACACTTTTGCAGAAGACCATTTTTTGAAAATCATTACACATTATTAATTATTTAGGGTTTACATAAATATTTTAAAATATCCCTTTATCAAAATTCATCAATAAAATACATCGTAAAATTATCCGGACATTTGAAATTTCACAAACATCACTAAAGGAAGAAATATCAATTTATTCATCCCAAAGGATTACACAATGAAGCTAGGGTCTTGTCACATAGCCCCTTATAACACCAGCATATGACCTAAGTGTAAGGTCTGCTATGGTGAGAGAATCTGAGGGAGGCTCAGATAACATTGCCCTATTAGTAATCTTTACTAACTTGAACTTCTCCCGCAGGCGTTTCCGTTCAAGCTTGACACGCTGGAGTTCGGCTTGGGCTTTGTCCAAAGCGAAGCCCACAGATGCTACCTCCTTCCCAAGTTCTGATAAGTGGGCTTCATAATGTTCCTGTCTACTGGATGAAGCCATCGACTCCTCTTTCTGCAATAACCATTAACATCTTATTAAATCATTAAGAGTAAGTTAATATACTACTCAAAAAGATTGGGTCATTACATTCTTCCCCCCTTAAGAAATTTTGTCCCTGAAATTTATACTTGAGGCCTAGTCGAAAAGGTGAGGGTACTTTTTCTTCATTGTTTCCCCAGGCTCCCAAGTCGCTTCTTCATATTTTTGATTCCTCCACAACACTTTCACAAGGTGGGTAGTCTTGTTTCGTAGGACCTTGTCTCTACGGTCCAAGATCTCCATTGGCTGCTCCTCATAAGATAGGTCATGTTCCTGTGGTACCACCTCTAGGTTCAGTACATGCAAAGGGTCGGGTATGTACTTCCTTGAGAGAGATACATGGAAGACATCATGACCTTGAGCAAGGTTCGGTGGAAGTGCTAGACGATAGGCCACTGCTCCTATGCGATCAAGGATTTCATAGGGGCCAATGTACCTAGGGCGGAGCTTCCCTTTCTTCCCAAACCGCATGACTCTCTTCCAGGGAGAAATTCAAAGTAAGACTTTGTCACCAACACCAAACTCCAAGTCCCTTCGACGATTGTTAGCATAGCTCTTCTGCCGACTCTGAGTAGCCTCTATGTGTTGTTGGATGGCATGAACCTGTTCTGTCATCTCTTGCACAAGATCAGGCCCAAGAAGCTTTCTCTCACCAGTTTCATCCAAACAAGTAGGAGTTCTACATCACTTTCCATACAGAGCATCATAGGGTGCCATCTGAATACTCAAATGGAAGTTGTTGTTATAGGAGAACTCAACAAATGGTCGGTGTTGATCCCATCCACCTTTAAATTCCATTGAGCATAATATCAGCAAGTCTTCGAGTGTCTGAATAGTCCATTTAGATTGGCCATCAATTTGAGGATTATAGGCCATACTAAAATTCAATTCAGTATTCAAAGCATGTTGAAGACATCTCCGCAATATTGATTTGAATCTTGGGTCATGATCAGACACAATGGATAGTTGTACCCCATGCAGCCTTACCACTTTCTTCACCTATATCTTGGAAAGCTGATCCAGAGAGAAATCTTCCCGAAAAGAGATAAAATGGGCTGTCTTGGTGAGACGGTCCACAATAAACCATATCGCATTGTTTCCTTTGGATGTTTTCGGGAGACCAGTTACAAAGTCCATAGTGATATTATCCCACTTTCATACTGGTATGGGTAGTGGTTGTAATACCCCATTAGGAAGTTTTCGTTCTGACTTAACTTGTTGACACACCAGGCACCTTGTAGTGTAATCAGCAATCTCCCGCTTCATGTTATCCCACCAATAATGATCACGAAGGTCTCTATACATTTTAGTTCATCTCGGATGTATAGAGAAAGTAGAGCTATGGGCTTCATCCATCAGTTCTTTCTTTATCTCCGGAATATATGGAACACATAGTCTTGTACGAAATTTCAATACACCTTCTTGATCAATATTGAAATCAGGGAACTTCCCATCTTTTACAGCCTCCAACTTCTCCTGCAGAAAAGGATCTTCTTTTTGAGCCTTCTTGATCTTTTCTAGTAATGAAGGTTGAGAAATCATTTGGGATAGGGTTGATGACGTCCCTTTCCTTATAATTCCAATGTCTAGTTTTACTAGATCTTTAATCAAGGGATCTCCTAGGTTCCTCATTGTTGCCAGAACAACAGGATCTTTACTGCTTAACGCATCCGCGACATTGTTTGCTCTTCCAGGGTGATAATGAATTGAACAATCATAGTATTTAATAAGCTCCAACCATCTCCTTTGCCTCATGTTCAATTATTTCTGTGTGAAAATATACTTTAGACTTTGGTGGTCAGTGTATATATCAAATTTCTCCCCATAAAGATAGTGCATCCATATCTTTAGAGCAAAAACAACTGCCACCAGCTCTAGAACATGCGTAGGATAATTCTGCTCATGAATCTTCTACTGCCGAGATGCATAATCAATTAACTTGTCATTTTGCATGAGGACGCACCCAATCCCTTTCAGAGATGCATCGCTAAAAATAACGAATTCTTCTCCGATAGAGGGTAGTGTTAACACAGGTGCAGTAACCAATCTCTTCTTCAGCTCTTGGAAACATTCCACGCATTCCTTTTTCCAGATGAACTTAACCCCTTTCCGAGTCAACTTGCTTAGTGGATTAGAAAGCCATGAAAAGTTTTTCACAAACCTCCTATAATATCTTGCTAAACCAAGGAAACTACGAATCTCAATTACTGTTGTGTTTTGAGGCCACTCCTCCACAACCATTGTCTTTGCAGGGTCAACCGAGATTCCTTCATTGGTTACGATGTGCCCCGAGAAAGCTACTTGTTGTAACCAAAACTCAAACTTTCTGAACTTTCCAAAGAGCCTCTCGTTCCGTAGAGTTTTCAAAATAACCCTTAGATGATCTTCATGCTCCCCACGACTTTTTGAATATATCAAAATATCATTAATAAAAACTACCACAAAGTTATCAAGGTAGTCCTTAAAGACTCTATTCGTCAAATCCATGGAAATAGCAGGATCATTAGTCAAGCCGAAGGGCATAACAGTAAACTCATAATGCCCATATCTTGATCGGAAGGCAGTCTTTGGAATATCTTCCTTCTTCACCCTTAGTTGATGATAACCAGATCAAAGGTCAATCTTGGAGAAGAATTGATCCCCACGAAGTTGGTCAAATAAATCATCAATTCTTGGAAGAGGGTATTTGTTCTTCACTGTGATCCCATTACGTTCTCTATAATCAATGCATAGCCGCATTGATCCATCCTTCTTCTTCACAAAGAGAACTGGTGCTCCCCAAGGAGACACACTCAGACAGATAAACCCCTTCTCCAACAAGTCTTGGAGTTGTTTCTTTAACTCTTCTAGCTCCACATTTTCCATTCTCTACGGAGACTTTGATATCGGTTGAGACCCAGGTACGAGTTCAATGGAGAACTCTACCTCTCTTTCGGGGGGAGGTCCTGGTAACTCCTTAGGAAATACATCCATGTATTCCTGAACAATTGGAACATCTTCTATTGGTATGCTCCCTTTTACTTCTTCATCATCACTGATTAACTCCATAAAGAAAGCTATAGGAGGTGCTTCTAGATAGGGATCAGTTCGGGATATCTCTCCTTGGAAGATAATTGTTGGTTGTTTATTCAAGACTACTGAGATTTCCTTACTTCTGCATTTTATTCTAGCATTATACTTTGAGAGTCAGTCCATCGCTAGTATAACGTCGAATTCTAACATGGGAATGAGTACTAGATTTGTGATAATATTGTTCTCACTAAAGTAAACACTAGAGTCTCTAAACACTGTTGATTCATGGATAATCCCACTTGGATTCCTGATTGAAAACTCTACCTCAAGAAATTCAGGGATTTATTCTATATTCTTTGCAAACTTGGAGGAAATAAAGGAATGCGTAGAACCAGAATCAAACAAAGTAGTTGCTTATTTTGATAGGACAACAAGATTACCTTCTACCATGTCATTCGGAGCTTCAACTTCAGTTTTTTTGATAGAAAAAGCACAACCTTGCTCCCCCTGCCTTTGCTGAGGCTGATGGTGATTCCCCCCCACTGCCCTTGGATTTGGACAGAGATTAGCATAGTGCCCAAGATGTCCACACATGAAGCAATGGACATCGGGTATGGTCAGAACCATCATTCCTCTATCGTTAGTGTTGGGGAGTTGAGACTTCTCCTAACTACGACAATTCTGATCATATGGCCCCCTCTTCCACACTTGTAGCACTTTCCACTTCCGTTCAAGCAGTTCCCCATATGGTTCTTCCTACATTTATTGCATGTGGTAAGTTGCATTTGCATCCCACCTCTTCCCTGGTCAAAAGTCTTCCCTAAAATGGGCTCCAAAGATCACTTCTTTTCATTTGATTTATGAGACCACTGCGTCTCACAAAACTCCAGCTCGACTTTCATTGCACTCCGCACGATCTCCTCATAGCTATCATAGACCCGGTTGGCTAAATTCTTCCGCAGATGAGGTCTCAGCCCACCGAAAAATCTATCAACCTTCCCACTTGGATCCATGACAAAGCTAGAGCTATATCGTGAAACTCGGGTGAAGTTCATCTCATAGCTTCCGATAGATTCATTCTCCTTCTGCTTCAGCTCGAGAAACTCTTTCTCGATTCTCGTTCTCATGGAACGAGGGAAATACTTGTTAAAGAATATTCCCCGAAATTTTTCCCACTCCATAGCTTCCATCTCTCCTCCAGGCTTCGTGTTTTTGACCAGTGACCACCACTGGTCAGCTTCTCCCTCTAGGTGATAAATAGAAAGGGTGACTTTTTCTTGTTCCGAACAAAGGAGTACAGAAAATATCTTTTCAATGGAGCTTATCCATTGTTCCACAACCAAAGGGTCAGTAGATCCAATGAATGATGGTGGTCGTTGACGCATGAAGGACTCAACAGAATAATGTTCCCTTCATGGTGAGGTCGGCCTCTCAGCTTGATTCAAGTTATTACTCATAACTTGAGTCAGTTGGTTCATCATTCGCATGAATGTTTCCATTCCGGCTTCCATCGGAGGTCCGTCAGCACATGGTGCATTGCGGTCACCATCGGCACGGTTCCTCCTATTGCCCGCCATTTTCTAAAAGAATAAAACCTTAGTAAGAAACTTATTTCATTTATGAATCTTTTAACTAAGACTTCATGCTTAGACAATTACACTTCTCTATAATTCCTTCATAATGATTCATAAAAAGCTTGTGAATAACCAAACATATCCCCCGGGAGTGTCGTAACCAAGAGTGCAGCATGGCCCATTTTCGTGCACCAGTTCCCATTCGAGTCTAGCTAAAAGCGGTTTTTTCGGGTTTTAACCCTATGTACATCTGTGTCAGAGCCGCCTCTACCTGCTCTTATCCAGACAGGGATGTATTTGTTTGATAAACCATTTACTCAATACTTACCAAAATACCAGGAAGTTTTCCTATATTTAAACTTTTCTATAGGGTTCTTCCTAAAGTTTTTATATCCTAATTTCCACAAATAACTAAACCATCCTTTGATTCCAACTATAGCATCCCGTATTTTTATAACATAACTTTCATTCACTTACACGGAACTGGGGATCTTTAAGGTTTAGTTTCTTGGAAACAAGGAACATAATACATGAAAAGAACAAAAAAAAACTCTTCTTAAACACTTGAAAGGCTTCTCCTTAAGTTCATCCTAGGTTCATTACTGCATCTCATAACCTGGGGACATACATCAAAAGAAAGGGTGAGTAGAAGGCCCAGTAAGGGAAATAAGAGAAACATTTTACATGTGAACTTGAGATACTTCAATAAGGACATGAGAAGAACTTTAAGGCATGAGAAAGAAATCATGAGATACATCATAATAAAAATAACATTTTTCATAACTTGAAGATGTGGATACAACATTTAATATTGAAAATCATTTCGTTTCACCAAGGTCCATCCCCAAGGTGTCGTTAAAAATTACCAGGGTTATTCACCAAGGCGTCGTTAAAAATTACCAAGGTTATTCACCAAGGTGTCGTTAAAAATTGTAATCTCTAGAGATTAAGTCTTTACCCAATGCATTGGAGCGCTATCTGGGCGCACCCTTGACATGTCTTTATTATCACGTGAGCCACATATATCATCATCAATCATTTCATAAACAACCCATATAGCATAAAATAAATGGGTTTCATTTCATAATCATAACGTTTTAAAAACTACTTTAAAGACATGATCTTTATGTCACTTTAAACCCACGGAAAGGGAAAGCGGGTTTCATGTATGTAAATCCCATAATTTAAAATAGAACATTTTGATATATATGTGAATACCCCTGTAGAAATAAGAGCTTTGTGTATTCACTTCATAACAAAAAAATAATTTTTATAAAAGAGAGAGAGGCATTTTGATACGAAAATTCTGCAGCATAACGGCTATGTTTCGGGGTTTTAGAAAACATTGAAAAGAGAGGGGACATGGGTAAAAAATTCATAAATGACCCATAAAATAGTAGAAGGACAGAATAATAAGGATATATGAACATGGTAATGAAATTTGAAGGACATACCATTTGAAATGAAAAACAAGGAAGGAAGGCAAAAATTAGATTTCTCTTTTGAAAATTCGGCAGCCTAACGGCGTCACTTAAACTTCAACATAAATGAATTGAAAAGTTCAAATAGGGTCCCTCGTCATATGAACATAAGAGTTAATTATGATAGATATAGAGATCATACCCCAACATAATTAAAAATGATCTTGAAAGACTTGACATGGAAGTAGAACTTTGAAAAGAATGAGAAGGGTGAAAGAATCCCCTTAAAATTCCGGCAGCCTAACGGCATCACTTAAACTTTTATAAAACGAAATGATGAGAGTAAGAGGGGATCACACATCATATAAAAATGAAAAGGGAAGTAAGAGAAATATAAAAGAACATCCTATCACATAAGAACATGGAGCATAAAAGGAATGACATAAAAGAGATTACATGAAAAAGAAAGAGAGAGGCCGGATCCCCTACCTTAAAATGTGACTCTTGAAACTCAAAGGTTTGGACCTTGAGGGCTTGGGGGCACCTTGAGAGGACTCCTTGGGAGGTAAGTAGACTAGAAAATTTTTGAGGATGGTTTTTGAGTCGAAAATATGAGAGGAGGGCTTGGTATTTATAGGAAAGGTGAGGGGACAAGGCATTAACGGCCAAGGGACACCTCACAAATGCTTTTCTCAAACCCATGTGCTCTCCCTTGGCATTTACCATGGAGTTAGGCCACATGGGGCCCCCAAAACAATAATTAATCACCATTGGCCGACCAACCCTTAAAATATCTCATTAAATCATCATGACACAGTTATGATGTCATTAAACATACCAAAACCCTTAAACTTCATTTTTACTATTCACTGAAAAATTCTTCTTTCTCAGAAAATTCCCAAAATTTCATCTTAACTAAAAATCGATGCTCTAATTACATTTATGAACTCCATTTTATAAAAGTAATTTTCTAAATATTTTTAATTTAATTTTTAAATAAAAACACTATTCATCGAGAATTCATTTTTTCAGAAAAATTCCCAAAAATTACCATAACATAATATCGATGCTCTGAGTTCAAAAATAAAGTCCTTTTTATAAAAATAATTTTATAATTATTTTTAATTAAATTTTTAATTAAAAAACACTATTCACCCGAAAATACTAATACTTGACTAATAATTTATTAAACCGTTATTTACCCATTTTATTGAATCACATTACTTAATCTAGATGTCTAAATTATATTGAAACATTCTTTGAGTGAAATTACTAATCCATTTGGTCACATTACTAATCCTAAGCGTAAAATCACTATTCATAATTTACTATTCATCAAAAATTAATTTGATCTTATTTGACTCCAAATTCCTTACTGCACACTTTTGCAGAAGACCATTTTTTGAAAATCATTACACATCATTAATTATTTAGGGTTTACATAAATATTTTAAATTATCCCTTTATCAAAATTCATCAATAAAATATATCCTAAAATTATCCGGACATTTGAAATTTCACAAACATCACTAAAAGAAGAAATCTCAATTTATTCATCCCAAAGGATTACACAAAGAAGCTAGGGTCTCGTCACATAGCCCCTTATAACACCAGCATATGACCTAAGTGTAAGGTGTGCTATGGTGAGAGAATATGAGGGAGGCTGAGATAACATTGCCCTAGTAGTAATCTCTACTAACTTGAACTTCTCCTGCATGCGTTTCCGTTCAAGCTTGAGACGTTGGAGTTCGGCTTGGGCTTGGTCCAAAGAGAAGCTCACAGATGCTACCTCCTTCCCAAGTTCTGCTAAGTGGGCTTCATAAGGTTTGGGTCTACTGGATGAAGCTATCGACTCCTCTTTCTGCATTAACCATTAACATCTTATTAAATCATTAAGAGTAAGTTAATATACTACTCAAAAAGATTGGGTCGTTACACTTTGAGTAGTTCAAGCCATCGCTTTTGCCTCATGTTGAGTTCTTTTTGTGAGAAAATATACTTAAAGCTCTTATGATCAGTATAAATCTCACATTTTTCACCATAGAGATAATGTCTCCATATCTTCGAAGCAATGATTACAGCAGCTAACTCAAGATAATTAGTAGGATATTTTTGCTCAAGAATGTTTAGCTGTCGTGATGCATAAGTAATAACCCTATCATTCTTCATAAGGAAACAACCAAGTCCTTTCATCGATGCATCACTATAAATAACAAACCCATCATCCCTCGATGGTAGATTCAATATAGGAGCATTGACTAATCTTATCTTTAGTTCTTGAAAACATTATTCACATTCTTTTGTACAAACAAATTTAACCCCTTTACGTGTGATCTTCGTCAATGGGTTAGCCAATCGGGCAAAATTCTGGATGAAACATCGATAATAACCTGCTAAACCAATAAAACTGTGTACCTCAGTTATACTCATAGGTGATGGCCATTCTTGGATTGCCTTGGTCTTAGAAGGATCAACATAGATTTCATCTTTATAGACAATATGGCCAAAAAAAGAAATCTCCTGAATCCAGAATTGACACTTGCTAAACTTCCCATATAATTCATGTCATCTCAGAGTCTTCAGGATAATGCGCAAGTGATTTTCGTGATCTTCGTAGCTTTTAAAGTATACCAAGATATCATCAATAAATACCACCACAAATTCATCGAGATTCTCCTTGAAAAATCTATTCATTAGATCCGTGAATATAGAAGGTGCATTAGAAAATTCAAAAGGCATTATCGTAAACTCGTAATGCCCGTACCTGGTTCAAAATGCTGTCTTCAGAATGTCTTCCTTCTTTACACACAACTGATGGTATCCAGACCGAAGGTTAATCTTTGAGAAGTATTGAGATTCATGCAGTTGGTCATATAAATCATCAATGCAAGGTAGGGGATGCTTGGTCTTTATTGTTATAGCATTAATTTTCCTATAGTCGATACATAAACTCATTGATCCATCTTTATACTTAACAAAAAAGACAGGGGCTCCCCATGGAGAAACAATAGGTCGAATAATTCCCATATTACTCAATTCCTCTAGTTTTTTCTTTAGTTTGACTAATTCCACAGTGGAAATTCTATAAGGGGACTACGATATAGGCCTTGATCCCGATATTAAATCAATTGAAAACTCAACTTCTCATTCTGGAGGTTGTCCATATAAATCTTCTAGAAACACATCGATATATTCTTTCACAATAGGAACATCCTCTATTTGAACATTCCTTTCCTCTCCCACGGTAATTTCATTCTCTTAATCCCCAATAATTGAATTTAGTCGAGCTACTGGGGGTGGCTCCAGATAAGAATTAGGTGGTGATAATTCCGCTCTAAAGATAAGGTGTTCCTTATCATCATCATCAAAAATAGTAACCTCCTTATTCTTACAATAAATTTTTGCATCGTGGTATGAAATCCAATCCATACTGAGTATTATATCAAACTCAACTATAGGTATGACGATGAGATTAGCGGATAAAGAACATTTATGTTCTCTAATGGGGACTGATTCCCAAAACTTTTTTGCAATGATACATCCCTTAGGAGTTTTAACTGACAACACCTTTGTTAAATCAAATTGGAAATATCTAATTTTCATATCAAACTTGGAATATATGAAACAATACTATGATCCAGACTCAAATAATGCATTTTATAAACTTGAGGTGACCATTAAATTACCTACCACCACATCTTTCAGAGCTTCTACCTCAGCAATAGTGATAGCATAAGCTTGGCCTTGATCCCTTGGGCTTTTCTAAGGTAAGCTCCCCTGACACTTTTGACATTCATTTTCATAATGTCCCATCTCCCTGCAACTGTGGAATTGGACATCGGTAGCTTCCTTATTCCCCTTGCAATCACGAGCTTGGTGGCTTTTTCACCACACTTATAACAGACTCCCATTACTTTTAAGAAATTACGGGGGTGTTTCTTCTGACATTTACTACATGGGGGATATTTAACTTTTCCCTTCTTCCCCTTATTTACATTAAAAATTGATTGGCAGATATCTTCTTCTCTTGCTTTGCTTTAAAGTCATAAGACTTAGAGAATTCCTTTTCTGTCTTGATAGCACATGAGACAATATCTTCTTATGACGAGAAGGATTGTGACACTAATTCTCAACGAAGAAATGGTTTTAACCCCTCAAAGTAATGATCAATCTTACTTCTTGGGTTACATATATAATCTCCAGTATACCTTGCTAACCATGTAAAGTTAGCCTCATACTTTGTGACATTCCCATCCACCTTTTGTCTCAGACTCAGAAATTTCCATTCCATATCTACTCAATGGTCACGAGGAAAGTATTTTTCTTAAAAGACATATGGAAGTTCCTCCATTCCATATTTGATAATTCATCATCTTCCTTCATGTTTTGAATCAATGACCACCATTGATCAGCATCTCTAGTGAGGCGATAAACTTCCATGACAACTTTTTCCCTTTCACTAGTCCCGAAAGCCTGAAATATTTTCTCTAGGGAACTTATCCATTGCTCAAATACTAATGGATTTGTACTCCCATTTAATGTTGGTGCTTGCTGCCTCATGAAGCGATCTAACATTGATCCTCCACGCTGTGGATCTGGGTGATCCATACGAGTAAGGTTATCATTCATAACCTGAGTGAGTTGTCCTAGTATGGTGATACGCTGATCAGCACCAGTTGTATCACCATCTCCACTATAATTATCTTGAGCAGGTGGGCAATCCCTACATGGAGTGTGTGCATTGATACGGTTTCCATTTCTTCCACTAGGCGCCATTTCTATAAAATATCATAAACTAGATCAATTTATGAATAAAAATACATAATTCCATACTTATAAAACACTTAACATAAATTGAACTATTTGTGGATATAATCCATAATCATAAAAATGTTTTCTTTGAGGAATTATATACTCATAAACCCTTTTATAATGGTTTGTAAAGAAAATGAGAGTTATCCTAAGCATATCCAACAGGAGTTTCGTAACCAAGAGTGCAGCAAGGCCCGTTGTCGTGCACCAGTTCCTGTTCGAGTCTAGCTCAAAGCGGTGTTTTTGGGTTTTACCCCTAGGTATATCTGTTCCAGAGTCGTCTCTACCTGATCATATCCAGACAGGGATGTATTGCTCGGAAAACTCACAAAATCTCTACAATACCAAAATTCTAGGATGTTCTTCTATACTAATCCTCACAGTCCATCATAGTTCTATGTGCTCTAATAAGAGTTTATCTAAATCTAGCTTCCAAGGTTTGTACAAAACTTCCTCTGATACCAAATGAAACACCCTGACCCCAGTTACCCAGAGTCGGTGTATTATTACATAACATTGGCATGATCACAAAATAGAAAGTCTCGAAAGACCGATTAGTTTAGTAGCCTTGGAAACACTAGATACATTCATAAATTTTACATTACATCATAAAGTGAAAACTACTAAAACAACATCTTGTCTTCATAACGCCTCATATTATCCTTGCAGGTCATTCCTAAATTACTTCGTCACATCCTGGGAAAAATAAAACATGGAAAGGGGTGAGCTCAGATGCTCAGTAAGGATAACAATATAGCGGAAACATTCATAAATAAGATTAATTATTTAATGCAATATATAACTAAAAAAAGCATTTTAAACATGAAATTCAGCATAATATTGCAAAGATAAAATGAAATAATGCCACTTACTTATTTAAATGGATATTCTCATAGTCGAATAATCACATGAAATATCAATAACCACTTTCATAATGATGAAATGTATAATGCCAGACTATCATAACCATATATCCAAGGCCTCGTGCCAATACTACAAATAATATTTTGTCGAGGCCTCGTGCCAAGACAATAGTTTGTCTCATGAGACCTACCGATACATTGAAGAGTTGTAGCGGGCTCCACCCGTCACTTATTTAGTCCAATGCATTCTTCATATGAACAGGTTTAAACATAACATAAATATTCGTATTAAAACTAGCATACGAAATGTCAATAATTTCTCCATAAACTATGAATGGTTTAAAAATAACACATCCACAGTAAAAAATATCACAAAACCTTCAATGGAAGTTTTTTATAATAAATCAACTTCAAATAAGCGTAAAATACATCGAAGGATGTTGACATAGATGAAATCAAAACTTTTTCAGAGAAATATCTCTTTTTATTTTAAATCATTTAAAAGTAACATAATTATAAAATAAAACATTTACTTTGAAAATATTCTTATAATATTTTAAGGGAAGCTTTGAAAATTTTATAACGGCGTAAAATAGCTTCATACTCCGTATAAGTTAAAAAACATTCTTACCTTAATTCTGTCAAAAAGGTTAAAAAAGACCTTGTTTGGAAAACGGCGAAAAGATTCCTTTATAAACTTCATATAAAAAGTCAAAAAAGGGTATAAATGACTTTAACCCATATTCTGTAAAATATTAAGGATGTTTTGAAATACATTTTTAAGAAACAAGGATGTGGATGATAAAGAGGTCCCAGTAAATAATTACGTATAAACAACCTCGGATAATGAAGAGATTGTGAAATAAACCCTTACCTTGTACTTTTCCTTAGTCGATGTTATGTTAAACTCTTTTATAATAGTTAAAACATGTTTATTAAATTATAAAAAAACCATATACATAATTATTATATCATATATGATCTTCTAACATTGATTTGTTAATAATATCTTAGTATTATCATTGTTTCAGGTGTTAACTTACTCGTTCTCTTTTATATGTTTTGTTACATAAGTCATGTTTATTATGGATAGGTTGTACTTTATTCATATCCAGAATGATATAAAGTTCTTAGAAATTAATTTTATTATTCAAATGAGAATTAGTCTTGAATGGATACGATGGGGAATGAATCTCATCGCGTTCATGGAGACGGTAGTCTGTACGTACGCACGAGAGACAATATCATTCTTTTGATACTAAAATAATATGTAATTGGATGGTATATCATATATACAGAATCATTTTAAAGTGATATTTATTATTTACATGAATTACACATCATTATTATACCCATCCAAATAATAATATATTGAATAACAATTACAACACGACGTGGAGACAGAAAGCTATACGTACGGACGTATGGTGAAATGTCATTCAAAGGATGGATAGAAAACTGAATATGGTTGAACCATGTTTATAATAATATCACAGGATATAGGAAATACTGGATTTATTATTTTGGAATTGGAATAACAAACAAAGAAGAAGTTGATGAAGAAATGAATTTGAAAAAAGGTTGTCCAAACATAACCTCTTCTTCGGGTTCTTCCTTTTGATTTGATCAGAATGGCTCTTTAGGTTGGATTTCTGATCAATCTAAGGCCTCTAGGTTGTAGTGAGAGAAGTTGAGAGTGTATTTGGGCAGGTTTTGGCTAATCCAAAAGGTTTTTAATGTGTGAATTAGTGAGAATGGGGAGTTACCTTTTATAAGAGGGGTGAGGGGAACCTTTGGAAAAGTTAGAAATATTATTTTATAAAAATTTAATATTCGGTTTCTAATGGATGAAAAGTGGATTATTCAAAGTATAAGGTAGGAATGGGTCGAAATAATTTCATCCAATAGAATTTAGATGGGTTTGGGTTATTATATTAACCTTATCTTTTAGTTTTAACTCTCAGTTAATTAGTTTTACATTTACCATGTCACTTTGTATTTTTATATAATATAGTTAATAAACATACTATATACATAAAAGAGACCCCTAAGTGGTCCATTAATGATACACCTATAATGATATAAGTCTCTTGGAAGATCCTTAGATTTTTAGGAATTTAATATCAATAAATAATATAATATCTGTTTTAAAAACTCTTTTATGACAATTTTGACACTATTGGGTATTTTGTTTTTGATAATTTCATAACAGCATTATTACTTCGAAAAAAATTTATATAACCAATCCTAATATGTCATATTATCCTTGAAAATTTGTGGAATCAATAAAAAGTCTCAAATTACATTTACATTGATATTTATAATACTATTTATTTTAACATTTCATTAATTAGGTAATTACTACATCACCATTGTGTCATAAATAAATTAAATTATTTAATTTCTCAAAATTATAAATAAAATAACATTATGTATGAAATCGTTTTATATTTCTAATTAATATTTACAATAGAATTTAGCTTATGTATAACCCTATATTAAAAATGTTTTAGAAAATAAACTTTGATTTTAACTCTTTTAACTCTTCTTTGAATTAAATAATAATAAATGTCCTAATCTAATACAAGTGAACCTAAATGATAATATTTATTCCTAAGGTTGATTTTGGTCGATATACACTTGTCCAATAGAATTAGGACATGTGTTAGGGTAATATTAATATCATTTTTACCCTTAATTACCCTATTTACTTTTAACCGTGGTAAATAAAAGTAAAAAGTCATGATTCAACAAAAATTATATTCATCTCATTGAACCACATTTTACTCCTTCATATTGACTGTGTCTCTTGGATTTTTGATATTCCACTCATAGAAGTGGTAAAATTATGTTTTATGTGAATTTCCAAATTCTCTAGGAGGTGGGTAAAAGACGGTGAAAAGTTCAATAAAATTTTTATATATCTAAAATTATTCTAAACTAACTTCAATGAATTACATTGAACATATATAGGTATTATGTATCTATTTTGACTGTAATTAATTTTAAATAAAATAAATAATTATTTAAATAAAAATTCGGTTTTAAACTATAACTCGGTATTTTTATCAATTCATCAAAAATTGAACGTTTTCAGAAAAATAACAAAATTTCACCCCAGGCAATTTTCGATAATCCGTATCCAAAAATGAATTCCATTTTGAAAGATAAATTTTATAAAATTTCAAAAAGTGGGAATTACTATTCATAACTGCTAGTTTGATTGGCTGTGGTGTGTGTGTTAGAACTCGAAGTTGCGTAGAACACACGCTACTGTATTATTGAAAGAGAAGTGTGCCATGGAAGCTTGGGGTGTTACAATAATGATGGTTATGGAGTATTTTTCACACATTATACTGTTTCATAATTTTTTATCAGTATATCTTGTCAATGAGAAATCGAGGGTGAGGCACCTCACGGAAGGTATTTTAAATGTCATTCAGTCTTTGGTCAATATATTCTGATTTACGACTATTACTGAGATATTGAGCCATGTGAAATTATATGGTTGTAATTGAGGGATGTTGTGAGTGAATAGAAGTCAATTCAAGCCTCTCAATTGATTGGTTCAGCTTCCAATGGATGAAAGCGATGTTTTGAAGTGTATGGTTGATGGGAGTACTAGACAGGTTGTTAGTGTTTCTAGTTCTGTTATTTTCATCAGTTTTGCAGATAAAGACATGTGAGGAATCATTTTGATAAGGACCCTATCTATGAATGATCATTCAACATGATATAACATGTAAAACTTTTTTACAGGATTATCCATCCAATATTCTATAGAAGATGGTCATCTCTAACATCTAGTTTGAGAGTGGGATTAAAAACTATGCATAAGGTTGGGAGTTTGAGAAGTAATTATCGTTTAGGTTGAGGTGTTTTTCATATTTATGGAATCCAAGAACTACATGTAATAAGAATGTTGAGGGGGTTTTCTCAAGGTAGTGAGGTTTTATTAGAGGGTTACAATTTAAGCCATCTATATTCTATAAAACCCACCCCTGAGGAGTAGTTTTATGGTCCATCTATGGTGAGAGGTACAATATTAATAGATTCTATGCTAGAATCATATCTTTGTAATACATGTGCATCACATAGTTTCATAAATGTACCCATGGTGGAGATAATTTGACTCATTTTATATTTTTTTAACATTGTAATGATTCTTGACACTCTAAAGGGGATTATAATGGAGAGAGGGAACTAATGTAGGGAGTGTCCCCTTTATATATGTGGGTTTTACTTCATGTGGAATATTTTTATCCCTGTGACAAAATTGTTTGACATTATATTCATGATATAATGGATAGTTATATATCAATACAACATTGATTCATATCATTGTAGGGTGACCTTCACATCACTAGAGGGTTGATTGTTTAATTACATGGGTTAATGAGATGTCTAGGTGATCCATGATAGACCAAAGTATCATGGTTTGGGTGGGATAATAGTTCATTTTTTTAGATTTTATATGGATGATTAGAGATCACATCTGTTATATTTTCCACCAGTGGTTGATCATTTCAGGGATGTTTTCTTGGATGACATTTCAGGCTTACTTATTGAGAGAGTAAAAGGTGGAGTTATCCATCTATCTAGTTCTAAGAGTTCCACCAGTATTTGTACTTTCTTTTATGATGACTATAAATGAGTATTAGAGGATGGAGAGGAAGTTCTAGGACTTTAATGAAATTATGACTATTCATACAATTTCATATTTATGGGGGTTTTCATTCCATGTTTTCCAAAAGATAGGTGGTAACCTTATTCTATGTGTGGATTATTAGAAATGAAACCAGTTGATATTTTTGAAGTGATATTCTTCTCTACCGAATTACAACTTTATGATCATATATGAGATGATCAATGTATTCTTGAATGTTTATTTTAAATCATTTTATCATCAGGTGAATGTTTGACTTGTATACATACCTAATATTGATTTTCATTGAAGGCGAGTTCTATATGAATATCTTGTTATGTTGTTCGGTCCTGTGAAATCAACTTTCGCATTCATAGTACTGATGAAAATAATTTTTCATCCTAATATTTATTCATTTTTTGTTGTTTTCAAGGATGATATATTGGTGTATTCTCACAACCCACAGGAAAATTTTATACAAATTTATATCATCTTGGATAAACTGAGAGATAATCAGTTATATTCTAAGCTCTCTAATTGCCACATTTGTATTTATAATTTTCACTTCAGGGGGAATATTATTTAAGTGATTGGACTGTAAGTTGTTCTAGATAATTTAATAATTAAATATTCTACATAGAATCCCAAGAACACCTCAGACATATGTCGGTGCCAAAATATTGAACGCAAATGGAAGACAGAAAAGAAGCCCGCACGCTGCCTCGCGAAGCCCCGACGTGGAGCTCCCTCGTGCAACACGGCCTCCGTAAAGCAAAGGAGGAGATACCGCTCCGCTAATTCTCTGAAGTTCGCGAGCCCGCCGCGAAGCAAAGGAGGCAGTACCTCTCTGTGACCACCCTGACGTTCGCGAGCCCGCCGCAATGCAAAGGAGGCGGACCGCTCCACGACTGCCCTGACATTCATGATCCTGCCGCGAAGCACCCGCCGCCCCTTCGCACCCCGTGAGATCTTCTTTGTGGCGCCCCTTGCCAATAAATACTATACTCCCCCTAAGTACAACGGATTGAAAATCCGACCTTTCATCTTCTCAACTCCCGAATCGTGAAACACCCTTCGCCCCAGAAATAATGAGCTCCGCGAGGTATTTTTGCTTCACGAGATGCCTTCACCTTGTCTTGTTTTGATCCCCTCTTCCGAGAGGGATTCCCTTCGTGAAGCATAAGGGCATTCACGAAGGAAGGGGAATCCTAAGGGAACCCAAGAAGTCGCAGAGTGTTTATGCTTCACGAAGCACCCATCTAGTAATAGTGATCCACATGCCAAGGCAGGGTCGCTGTACATCGCGAAGCACACTACTTCACAGCACCATTCTTTGCGAGGCACCTCTGCTTCATGAGGAAGTTCTCCGCGAATACTATTCCACTTTGCGAAGCACCTCCCATTCACACCCATGCCCCATGCTATGGACAAGGCACTCCACTTTTCATAGCATACTCCTCTTCTTGGTAATACCTCTTTCCGTGCAACCCTCCCAGTTTGCATGATGTGATTTCAAAGTACCATGGACAACACCACTCATAGCATTGCTTCGCCTGATGATTCTTCGCATAGGCACATTAACAGCTATTGCTTCTTCGCATATCCATGCTAACGTGGACCCCTCGATGGTTTGCTCTGCGACCCCACTTTACCATGGCCTTGCCAGTACCTTCCCTCCCCCAAGGAGATGAGGGTACCGGTCATGTAAGTGCTAGGGGTGCGGAGTAAACCCACCTCATCCGAGCTGCAGGATGTTAAACTACCAAGCACCTTGTCCTCAACAGATGATGTTAAACTATGATCTGTCCCCGTGCCTCGCACGCAGGGTCCCCCCAGCTTGGACATTCTTTACGCCACTCGTCTCCATGAGAATGGAATCACCCTCACATGGGATGATATCCTCCTTCTCAGAGTATCATATGTCCACGTTAGAAGGGAAACCACCTTGGTGTAAGCCCCGAATCCTCTCATGCAAAAGGTAGCACCCATGCACCTCCGTACTTCCCCACTGCCATGGCCAGTGGAGGGCATGATAGGGAATGAAGCACCTTCCATCTTTGGTCCCAAATCCCTCTCCCGGTGCGCTTTGCCGCACTTCAGGCCTCCATCCTGGAAATGTCCCAACACCATAGGCCGTCTAATGTATAATCCCCTCTTCATTTCTCACGGAAGCACCCTTCGTGACGTGATTGTCAGGTCTCTGCTACCTCTTGTTTCTCACACCAAGCACGACTCACGTGGGCTTAGACTAAGCATTGTCCATGACAATACCTCATCGAGCATGACGTTAAACTGTACGCCCTCATCCAGTATGACGTTAAACTGTATGCCCTCATCCAGTATGACCCTAAACTGTATGCCCCCTGTACCGCATGACGTTAAACTGCACATCCATTTGAACTACGAGGTCTTTGATCCATGTCAAGGCATGATACATAGGAAGACTCCATGAGGTTCAAGCCCACCACCCGTTATTTCTTCACATCAGGTTCCACCCGCATCCAGCATGACATTAAAATGCATTCCAGTCCGACGGCAAGCCGTTGTGACCAGTCTGAACAATGAGGAAATTGATCCATGTCAAGGCACGGTAAGTAGGAAGCATCCCTGAGGTTCAATCCCCTCTCCCATTGGACCAAGTTTCTTTCTTCACGTTGGTTCGCCAACACCCACCATTTCCTCTTGAACTACGAGGCCTTTGATCCATGTCAAGGAATGGTGCGTAGGAAGCCTCCCTGAGGTTCAAGCCCACCACCAGTGGACCCACGGGTTCATATCCACATTGGTTCGATGAAGAAAACCACCACCTGAACTATGAGGTATTTGATCCATGTCAAGGTATGGTACGTATGAACCCATCATGAGGTTCGAGCCCATCACCCGGTCATTCCGACCTCATTCACGTCGGTTCACCCCTGTCCTGCATGACGATATACTTTATTCCACATCTCATTTGAACTATGGGGACATTAATCCGTGTCAAGGAATGGTCCGTATGATGCCTTCTTGAGGTTCAAGCCCAACAATCATTGGCCAAGACCATCTCCTTGTCGGTGTTCCAAGCCCCCGTTCTCTCCTAAACTACGAGGACATTGATCCATGTTAAGGCATGGTACGTAGGAAGCCTTCTTGAGTTTCAAGTCCACCACCTGTTGGTCATTCTGACTTCATTCACGTCGGTCCACTAACACCTGGGCAACCTAGTGTGTAATCCCCACACCATCAGAGCAAGGTCCACATTCATGTCGGTTCGCTGATGACGCCCATCGGACCAAGGTCCACATCCACGTCGGTTCGCTGACAATGGCCATCGGACCAAGGTCCACCTTCACGTCAGTTCACCGACACCATCTCGAACTACGCAGACTTTGATTCCCTGCCACGAGGATACGTAGGAGGTCTATCCGAGGCTCAAGCCCAACATTATTTTCGCCCTTGTGATGGTCCCATTTCATTCCCCCTCCACTTCATCCATCCATCCATCCATTATCCACCCTGATTCTTACCCGGGACACCACATCCTGGTGAGATCATGTAACTCCACTCCCCTCCACATCATCTAGGAAGCCGCCCACGAGCTTACCTCGATATCGGAATCCCTTCAAGGGAAATTCCTCAATCTGATCCACTCTAGGTAGAGTTTTGATCAGGCCATCCCATCTCCGTTGGATGTTAAACCTGCGACATACCCTCCGTTGACCATAGGAAGTTGAGGAAAACCTCAGATACATGCCTATGGCATATGATTCCCCATGCTCAATGTGGGATTCCTCGGGCATCCACACCCTCAAGAAGCCCTATGATAAGGGACAAAAGACAGAAATTCCAATTCCACAACATTCAGACATGATACTGATGCCTCGACGTGACTACTCCCCTGACTGAAGGTTGCTACCCTGACCGGACCCTTTGGAATGTCCTGACAGAAGCAGTGTAATTAACCGGCATCCATGGAAACATGAAACTGTGAAGAGTTTCATGAACAACGTATTAAATCTATGAGGGAGATCTGTACTAGGTGACGAGTTCTGAGGAGGAATCCACAGAAGGAAGAACCGAAATCCCATCATCCTAGTTTCGATCAAGGAGCAGACGTCCCTGAATAAGGAGTGGATGCTGCCCGCCTTTGGAAAGTAGGAATGCGGGGCAACACAAAGAAAGTGGCGCATGTCGCGTCACTGGCGGATGGACGCGCGCGCCCCGACGAAAGAGTCGGAAACAGAAATGGTGAACCCGACGTGAAATTATTCTCCTCAATATGGAGATTAGTAGCGTTTGAGACATCTGTAGATTGAAGTGTCACCGAATCCAAATATCTGGTGTTGGGTCTCGCCAAGAAAATAGCTGGCTTGGCGTGAAACACACCGGATGTTGGGGCAGTAAAACGTGGGGCATTCTGTTCTGCAACATGTTGGCATGGATTCCTCTCACCGACCACTGAATACGGAATGTTGTTGGGGCATTGGTTGTCGAAATGTTTCATCGCAGTAATAATGAGTTGATCTCACTGCTTCCTAAGAACCAGGTTGCAACTATGGAGACACCATCACCACTTGCTCGTCTTCGCAGGGGCGGGGGAAATACAAGCACAGCCACTCCACGTGGCTCTACTGCTTCCACGACGACCTCTACATCCATGAATATGGGATGCCCACATCCCCTCTCCCCATCCGAGATCATCCAATGAAAGGTGATCAACATCCTTATACGCATGTACGAGGAGGAAGGGCTCATCCCAACTCGGGATATGGCCCACCTGGACCTGGAGGCATCCAAGACCCACTGTCAACGCCGCCCTCAAAGGCCGCACAGGGAGCCCCTACTCCCCACCACAACGTTCAATCGTTTCCGGAGAATGTCCCTGGAATGCCTCGACAACTCCTCGCCTTACGTTGATGAGGCGGGTGATGTCCAGCTCGCCCAGGTCATAGTACCAATCCAAGGGCTCCAGGAAATGGCCCCCATCTATCCATTTCAGTGCCAACTTCTGTCATCACCAGAGGAGCAGGTAGGCTATGCCCCTGCACCACCTGTGTCAGTTTGTCTTACCAGGCGTCAGTGTCGGGCCTGAGCTGAGGACACTTGTCAAGGGGCATCGACGTCAATAGCTACTGTGGCCTGAGCCACCACCGACGTGCATCATAGAGTCCCTGCATATACTAAGCAGGGGCACTCCTTCACCCGACCAGGGCCGAGGCCCTAACCGCCCCATGGGAAGGTTGGGTTGGCTCTCGGGGTCGCAGGCCCGAGCGGTGATCGCTGCGAACCAATCTGTTGTGACGTCACTCCGTACGGAGGTCCTCTCCATACCACCATTCCATAGAGCGTGGGCCTTCCCCTCCCTTAAGCTCGCCATGTGGGTATGCCTCGTGATACTCCCATCCAGAATGAAGACCTGCCCCATGGTAGTGATGCTCGGCGCGGAAGCCTCTCTCGCGCACACCATACTGGGAACGAAGTTCCTCTTCCTTTCCCCGACCATTGATGTGATGTTATTTCCTATCCGGTCCCTCTCCAGTGTGGGGGTCCTCACTACGTACTCTCTTCAATGGGTGAAGGTCCTCCTCACCCCGGCAACCCAAGGAGTGAAGGTTAGCCTCGCTCCACCCGTACCAATCATGGAGGTCCTCCCCAAGATCCTGCCGGTTCCAACAGAGGTTCCGCCCACATGGGTGATGTCCATGGAGGTCCTCCCCATGTACCCTTCGACATTTTCTCTGGTTCCCCTCGCACCCCGGCTATATCAAGTGGGAGTCATCTCTGCCATGGCGCCAGCGCCGCTCCGAGACTATATGTCGAGAATCAACCTTGTCCCGAAGAGCCATCTATGGGCAGGAGAGCGGGTCGTCGCCTCCATAAGAAGAGTCATGGGAAGGCTCGAGTGGAGGTCAAACCAGCCCGTTTCTCAGATTATGAAGCAGAATGAAACTCAGTTATGGAACCCTCTCCCCCCTCCTTCGTGTCAAGGACTGTGGTTGGAACAAGGCGCGTCAACCTCATTCTCCTAGAATGCGAAGTGCATTGGATTCCCGCCTCTCTCTACAGGTACATCCAAGAGGAAGAAATTGTGGAAATTCTACAGGTTCTGACCATGAAATCACCACCATTGTCACCAGAAGCACCCTCTACCTCTACCAGAGGTCATGGAGAGCTATTTTGGGGGCCAAATAAGGTAGGGTAACGGCGTGACCCATCACCGGTGACTGCAATTCCTTCATAAGAAGCTGTGGCTATTAGCCCATCGTATCATGATATTGTGGTTAGGTCACCTCACTCTTAAGAGGATGGCCCGGAATTCGGGGGCCAGTCAGCTCATTTGTCGTATTCTCCGTCGCTATGTTTACTATCCCACCAGTCCCCCTCGGTACCGCTACCAGTCCATCAGCCGCCTCCAGTTGACTAGTGGGGAAATACGGGGCCAGACCCTGAGTCTGAGACTAGGATCTTCCAAAAAATTCTCACATAAAATCACTTACCGGAGAAGTTCTGGCCGACGGTAGCGCCGAACTTCTGCGCGCCGGATTCCCTTACCCCAGAGGTAGTAGGGTGCTTTCAATGAACCATATGGGAGACACACTTCCTCCTTCGTTATGACTGTGTAGTGTACCCCAGGAGCCGAGATCACTTTTAAGAAATCGGTTAACAATGTTTCCTAATCGATTTGGCCGCACTCCCTGTGGCCCAGCACCCTAAGTCTCCTGGCCGCCAGAGAACCCTTTAACGGAAATGCGTTCAGAGTCTCAAAGTACTCCGTAGAATCATGAAGGAAACAACCTCCCATGTGCAAGTCCGTGGCTGGGGACAGTATGCCGCCCTCCTCTTCGGTCCTATCTGGCGGCAGCCCGATCCATTAGGTGACATTGAGGACATGGCCCCAAGGAGGGTCACGTTCCACATGGCTAACGTAGTGGACAAGGAGGCCAAGCTTGAATTTCACGATGGAGACTTACCCCCTGATGGTGTACCACCATTGCTGGACCCATCAGGGAGGTTACCCGTCAGTAGTGGAACCTTCTAGGCCTCCCTGTACCCACCGAGTCGCTGGTACTCAGTCGAAATGCCGGTAAGGGTAAGGAGCATGTCGGAACCATCAAGCAGTCTGACTCGTCCGCCTCTGTACAGAATATAGATGAAGATCCCGAAAAGGCCATGTTGCGCTAGTAGCTTGCTGAGCAGAAGAGGCTGGTTGACGAACTCATGGTCGAGCGCACTGTAGAGTGGCGACCCGACTATGGTAATCCCAAGCTGGGGAAGGAACAATTTCCCCCTGTGAGATGCCTCCGGGTAACCCTGATCACGCTACTTACGTAGACAGGGTAGAAGCCAGAACTCACGGCAGGAGGGCGCGATATGTCTCGCCAAACCCTCCTGAACAATGGGGCAATCTGAGGAATCCAGCCCGAGTTCCCCCAGATGCCCTCTAGGGCCTTCCGCAAATTACTCCACGATCTACTGAATCCATTTACCGTGTCGAAGAACCCGGCAATGCACTTGTGATTAGGGATCCCCGTCAACGCACGGACCCCAACCCGGATGATCTTATAGCGGCACTCATCGCCCGCCTCGATGCATTGGAAACGTGGAAGGTGTCAATCCCATTGGATGGAAAGCCATGTTCCACGTGGGTGGTTGATATACCCGCACCCCCGGGTGTTGGGAACCACACTTTCTTGCCCTTCAACGGGACAGGGGACCCGCCATAGCACTTGGCCCACTTTTCTTCCAGGTGTGGCCCCATGCTGGGGACCCCGGACCAGCAAGAAGCCGCCAAGATCCGATGTTTTGTGTAGACATTGGAGGGCCCCGCATTCGTCTGGTACATCCATCTCCCTATCAGATCGGTGACCGGCTGGGAGGATCTCCACCGGCAGTTCCTATACCAATTCAGCTCCAACACGAGAAAGACTAGCATCGCAGACCTCTTCAAGTGTAAAAAAAAGGCATGATGAGTGATTCGCGAACTTCATCGCCCGATGGAAGGGACTTACATACTCCCTCGACATGATACTGACTCAGGAGAAATTACTGACGATGTGTGTATGGAACGTTAAAATGGAGCTTATTCCTTCCCTGATCACCCAGAACTACTCTGGAGGGTTCCGGGATTTCTCACATATTGCTTAGTGCCTCGAGGAGGCTCTGCAATAGGCTAGTCATGCATGTTTGCTACCCCCTGTGATCCCATCCAGGAGGGATGCCAGAGCCGAACCCACCACAGTGGCCCAAATAGAATCCCCCAGGCAGCTGGAATTACTTCCAGCAGCACCGGCCCCGCAACCCCATAGAGTTCCTCCACCTCATGTGCTGGCTCCTGCCCAGCAGCGACCGCCTCAGAATCAACAGGTTCCCCCGCGCAATGCGCCACCACCACCTAGGCGAGAAAATCAGGCACCGCCTCTTCGGCAGGCCCCTCCGGCCCCTCGTCAGGGCTAGGCTCCCAGGAGCCCCTATCAGGAGAGAAGGCACCAGACTTACACATTCAATGAGAATCAGGTCCCCGGATACTTCTGAAGTGCTCTAGAGCAAGGGATTGTACGCTTACCCGAGTGCAGAAGGCCGGTAGAGGCGAATCTCCCCGATCACCCCAACTATTGTCCCTATCATTAGATTCTGGGGCACACCCTCAAGAAATGCTATGTGTTTAAATACTGGCTTCAAGACCAGATCGACAACAACATAGTCAGGTTGGGCCCAACACCAACACAAGTAGCAGGTGTCTTTCTAGGGTCAGAGATCGGTAGCGACAGCACAGGCGAGTGGCAGAAGGTTTCCAGCCATGGGTCCAATAAATACGACAACTGGATGGCTCGAAAAATCGTCGCCCATGCCAATGGTATCATTTGGGCATGCCTAAATCAGCCGGAGCCTTCGGAAGAAGTATCCTGTACCTATACATCGTCATCACAGCCGACCTCTTCCCAAAATGGCATGAAGAGACAGCGCAATAAGAAGCAATGCGCTCCACCTCTTCCATAGTCATCCCGCACTCTTGGCGACTTTATGCCTCCGGAAATGGGGATTACACATAGAATCTGCCTAGTGGTGGATAACTCATCGAGCGATAGCCAGGGGTATGCTTTGGTTAACACCGTGGAGATGGTAAAGCCCTATGTGGATCCCGACGAGGGGGAACGCCCGACGAACCTCCCCAACACCCCCAACTGACGCCCACGTCAGTAGAACCGGAACCACACAGGTCGATGAGGCATGTCAGTGGGAGCTTTCAGTCAAGTCGTGCATGCTACTGAAACCAGACAACAGGCTCAGCACAGATCCTAGAATCCACAACCTCATCTGATTCTTTAGCTCTACCTACACTGTCATTTGTGCTACTAGATCTGGCAGAGCTGCCTCGTCCGTATCGCGGTTATTCTTGCCCGGATACAGGCCAATCTCTGTTGTACAATTCTAATCTGGCTGCTACTCTCTAGGCTTTAACTAGAAGGCAGCGGGATGTACCCAGTATTAGACAGCTGTCGGTTCAACCGGCAAGACCCGCTATGCCTCCAACTGAAGAACGACCTCCTGTAAGTAGAGGCTCGTGCATGGCATGAAAGTACATTTTCAGGAAGCACCTGGCCAGAATTCCAGCAAGGATTTCTATCCATGAGTCCCTTCACCTATTGTATGAAATGCGTGAAGCACTTTTCGACGCCCTAAGGAGCCCCCTTCATTTTGAGATAGAGGTAGTAGCAGCGGAAGCCTTCCACGCGGAGGCAATTGAGAACGCTGAATGCCAGGCAGTTATCTCATTCTCTGGTGAAGATGAAGACCCTCCAATACATGGGCATATTCTCCCACTATACGTCACTTGCCAGTTCAATGGCGTGGAAGTCCACCGCTACCTCATTGACATGGCTTCGGGGATCAACCTAATCCAGACTCGGACACTGCGAATGATGGGTTTTTCGGAAGATGATTTAACTCCCTCTGAACTCAGAATCCAGGGATACGACAGGACCATGCAATACCTAGTCGGCCAGATCCGCCTGAAGACCCAGTTCGGTGGACTAATTGACAGCACCGAGTTCATGGTTGTCTCCCAGGACATCGCCTACAACGCATTGATGGGCAGGCCGGGGTTCGATCAGCATGCAGCGGTCCCTTCGTCATATCATCAATGCCTCAAATAGTATTTCAATGGTCGAGTAGGCGTGCTCCACGGAGATGCGTCTCCTTTCGACTCTTGTGAAGCCTTCTATATAGACACTGACTATTACAATAACAAGGATAAGAAAATCCAAGTAAGTGAGGATGAACCCGCCCCAGTCACAAGTGATCCCTGGGCAAGCCTGGATGACGCCTACATCTTCCCAATCCACCGATTGGAGGCCATGACCCCCGACATGGGGCAGTTTTTTGTTGTTTCAGGTACGAAAGTAAGGCATGTTCCCATGTCCAAGCGATGGCGGAAAATCACCTCGTACTTCGACACCAAATAGGATCAGGTGATCCTCTAACCTCCTACCCCTGCACAGCATCAGAATTTCAAGATTATGACAACAGCAGTACGTCATACGTGTCTCTTCTGTTGGGCTAGAATCAACCGACTCAGGCCGACACGTCACTACTGCTTTGATGTCATCAAACGTGGCCGCTTAGGCCGAAAGCCAGATGGGATAGGATTGACTTCCTTCATTGCTATGGTCTCAGTGGCACATGGCTCTCCTGATATGGTGAACACTGCTACCCAAGACGGCACCAGCTGCTCGTCCGGGTTTGATAGCTTATAAGCAGATCCCCTTGCGGGAAATCCATCCACGTGTGGAGAGGAAGATCTGGAGGACGCTCCCCCGCCTTTGAGGAAGGCGTCTCTACCATGGATGATGAACTGGTACAGGTGAATATTGGCAGTGAGGCAGATCTGAGACACACATCCATCAGTGCAGCTATGTCCCCCGAGGAGCAGCAGCGGTACATAGACTTTCTCAAACAACACTGTGATGTGTTTTCCTGGAGTTACGGCGAGATGCCAGGACTAGATCCTCAGGTATCCATTCACCGCATGTCCATCTCGTCAAACCATTGTGGGTTTAAGCAGCCTCCCAGAAAGATGCACCCTTCTCACGGAGCCATGGTTGGGGCCGAAGTTGACAAGCTTATCAAAGCCAGCTTCATCAAGGAAGTCCAGTACCCCAAGTGGCTTGCTAACATTGTGCTAGTCAGGAAGAATAATGGGTATATTAGAGTCTGCATTGACTTCCGCGATCTTGATTTCCACTGCCCAAAGGATGAATTTCCCCTCCCGGTGACCGAGTTATTGATTAATGCCATGGCCAGGTTCCAAGCCTCTCTTTCATGGATGGGTATTCTGGGTACATCCAGATTCAGATGTCCCCTGAGGACGAGGAGTACACTGCCTTCAGGGCTCTCCAAGGTACTTTTTGTTACCAGGTTATGCCCTTTGGGATGAAAAATTCAGGTGCCACTTATCAGTGGGCCATGCATCGCATATTCAGGCCGATTCTCGGGACACTAGTGGAATTCTACATGGATGATCTAGTGATCAAATCTCGCCAGTGCCAGGACCATCTCAAAGACCTTGAGAAAGTGTTCGGTTTCCTCCATTCCCGCCACCTGAAGATGAACCCGTTAATGTGTGCCATCGAGGTCGCCTCTGGGAAGTTTCCTGGCTTTGTTGTTAGATACCAGGGCATTGAGATCGACCGAGAGAAGATCAAGGCCATCAGCGAAATGCCTCCCCCGAGCAATATTCGGGAACATCGAGGTCTCCAAGGCCACTTAGTCAATATACGCCGATTCATCGCGAATCTAGCCAGAAAGTGTAATCCCTTTTCCCGGCTCATGATGAAAGGCGCTGCCTATGAATGGGATGAAGAGTGTTGTACTGCCTTCGAGGAAATCAAGTAGTATATACTCCAACCTCGGGGTTTGATGACACCCGTCTCTGGAAAGCCACTGGTAATTTACATGACCACCCTGGAATGGTCCCTTGGCGCACTTCTCACCCAGAAGAATAACGAGGGTACGAAGAACAGTCTCCACTCTCTCAGCCGCATGCTTCTCGATACAGAGATCAGATACTCCCCTATCGAATAGAGCTGCCTTGTGCTCTTTTTTCCCATACAGAAATTGCGGCATTACCTGTAGCACCATGAGGTACATTTGGTCTCTTAGGTAGACCCACTGAAGTACATCTTTAACTACCCCATGTTGAATGGCCGACTAGTGCGGTAGGCGGTGATCCTCCAGCAGTTTGACATCAGTTTCTTTCCTCAGAAGGCCATCAAGGGACACGCATTGGCAGACTTTTTAGCTGCCCATCCATCCTCCGCGGATCAATTCCTGGACCTAGATATTCTTGATGAGGCTATCCTCTCAGTCGATCATGCCATCTCATGTTGGAAAATTCACTTCGACGACGCCTCTTGGAGTGCCACCGGTAGGAGGCTCAATGATCTTAAGCTCAACAAAGTGGGTCTGGGTATCATCTTCATCACCCCGGAACAATCCGTCCTTCCATACTCATTCCTATTGTCAGAAAGTTATACCAACAAAGAGGTAGAGTACCAGGCTATCATCACCAACCTCGAGTTGTCCCTCGAGATCGATGTGCCCCATTTGCATGTGAAAGGAGATTCTGAGATGGTAATCAAGCAGGTCAATGGAGACTATGTCTTCAGGAAGCCGGAGCTTATGCCATTGCTGGAGTGAACCCTCTGTCTAATGTCCCAGTTCTCTTCTCGACCAGAGGTTACCCATGTCTCTCGGTCACAGAACGGTCGAGAAGACGCTTTGCCTGGCTTAGCTGCATCGCTCGCAGAACTCGAGCAAGATGATTTGATCATACATGTGGAACACCGGAGAGATATTGTCCCCATCACCCCAGAGGACAACAACGGCCTAAAGATAAGTCATATCACTGCCAGAACATATACGTCAGGGGTCCCAGGTTCGTCAGAAACATCCGTTGAGGCCACTCCTGACTAGAGGGAACCTATTGTCGAGTATCTCCAAAATGGTTGCCTCCCGGATGACCGGGCCGAGCGCGAACGAATATGATGCCTGTTGCTGCAATTTACCCTCTAGATCATCCCAGTCTTGATCAGATCCTCTATAATCGGAGATTCAATGGAATTATCCTCCATTGTATTCAAGGAGACATGATTTCTCAGGTTATGCAAGAGGTTCACGCCAGTTCTTGTGGTGTCCACCAAGCTGGGCCAAAGCTGTCTCATCAAAGCCGGAGGTTGGGGTACTTATGGCCCTCTATGATTCATGATAGTATCAGGTTTTCCAAGAGATGCCACACATGCCATGTTCATGCCAACATCCTGCATCGGCCACCAGAGCCTCTCCACTCCACCAAGTACTCTTTTCCATTTGTGGTGTGGGGACTCGATGTAGTGGGACCATATCCATAGGCGATATCTCGCCATTGTAGGTTCATCCTAACTGCTACAGATTTCTTCTCCAAGTGGGCAGAGGTAGTTCCACTCAAAGAGGTCAAAGCTCGTTCCATCGTCGACTTTGTGAGCTCCAATATCATCCACCAGTTTGGGGTCCCTCACGCTGTCCTCACCGATAATAGCACCAAAATCCGATCAGCCGAGCTGAATAAATTGTACGCCAAGTACAATATCTGTTCGAACCATACCTCTTGCTATCATGCACAGGAAAATGGAAAGATCGGGGTGTTCAACAAAACCCTCTCTAACATTCTGCAGAAAATGGTTGGTTAGAACATGAAACGTTTCCCGGACAAGCTCCCCAACGCCCTCTAGGATTATCAGACGACGACTTGCAATTCCACCCAGGAGACCCCATATTCCCTGGTGTATGTGGCTGAGGCCGTCCTAACTATTGATATCTAGCTTCCATCGTTACGCACTGTAGTCTATGACCAATAGGCACCTGATAAGGTGGCCGAAATCCATCTAGCTGAATTGGAAGCACTGGACAAGAACAGGCTTCGTGCCCTTCACAATCTGGAAGGACATCAGAATAAGATACCCAGAGACTTCAACAAGAAGGTTCGACTTCATTCTTTTCTACTGGGCGACCTAGTGTTGGCCCTTCAAGCGCCAATGATCCTCAGTAGGAAACCGCCCAAGCTAGATCCCAAATGGGAAGGACCTTACATCATCTATAAGGTTTACACCAACGGAGCATACTCCTTGGTGACCACGAATGGTGAGCGCATAACTCATCCCACCAACGCCAAGTTCCTCAAGCAGTACTTTTCCTAAGTATCTTTGGTTCTGTACGACATTAAACTATACAGTCCCGCATGACCCTAAACTGCACGTTACGGTCCCACACGACCCTAAACTGCACGTTATGGTCCCGCACGACCCTAAACTGCACGTTACGGTCCCTCATGACCTTAAACTGAATTTTACAGTCCCGTACGACTATAAACTGCATGTTATAGTTCTACACGACCCTAAACTACACCACCATCCACCATGACATTGAAACTGCGATATCATCCTACAAGATGATAAACTAAAAAATGTTCTGAGCCCTATGACCTTAAACTAAGATCTCCCTCGTCCTTACTGTAAGACGTTTAAATGAAAGCCGTCCAGGACTCCCTGACCAAGGCTCAGCCTTAGGCCCCTTGGCCTCTTCGGGCCCCTGGCCCCCAACCTTACTATAAGACGTTAAACTGCAAGCCGGTCAGGCCTCCCTGACCGAGGCTCAGCCTCAGGCCCCTTGGCCTCTTCGGTCCCCTAGCCCCTATCCTTACTGTAAGACGTTAAACTTCAAGCCAGTCAGGCCTCCCTGACCAAGGCTCAGCCTCAGGTCCCTTGGCCTCTTTGGGCCCTTGGCCCCCGTCCTTACTGTAAGACGTTAAACTGCAAGCCGGTCAGGCCTCCTTAACAGAGGCTCAATCTCAGGCCCCTTGACCCTCGTCGACTCAGGATCTCTTATGGGATTGTATGATGTAGTGTGGTACATGTCCTCATTCACGTTGGGTTACCCACCGTACCGTACATATCCACCAATGAGATGCATCTCTCGTCTAGCACGACATTAAACTGCGCTTCAAGAACTACGTATGGCTTGATTCCCATCCTAATGGGATACGAAGGAATTCTCAGACATCTCGTATTGAGACCAGCCCAGATCTATACTCTTTCACCGTCCCCCCTGGGTATAGTTTCCTTGGAGGATCCTTGCATGATGAGGATTAGGCTTTCATAGCCCCGCTCATACAAAGATTATAAGGGTCACACCATGTGCCCACTCCCGTTCTTCTATTCTCCCATGTCCTTACCACACGACGTTAAACTGCATGTCCTTTATGAACTATGTATGGATTGATTCCCAACCTAATGGGATACATAAGAACGCCCAGAATTTAGTCTGTTGGCCCAGCCCAAAATCAAAAATCATCCCCTAGGGTCAAGACATATGGCAGGACGCACACTTTTTCCCCAACTCATGTCGAGCAAGCCTCGACCCAGCTGTACGCCCCCCTCCCCCCGGAGAGGTTCGCCTCTTTGGTGGATGGGTATAGCTATGATTCACCCACTCCATGACTGGGATTCTATCACATTCCTCACCCAAAGGGACCCCCAAGAATGGATTGGATGCAATGCCCAAGGGCTCTCCTACCGATACGGCCCAACGCACCTGGGGGTTCTCAAGAAACATTCTGATACAAGTCCCGTGTTGAAAATTTGGTCAACAGTCGACGCTCATTTGTTGCTCCCATATCGGGTCACCATAGGGATGTTGTGTTTCGAACATGGTCAATAGTTTCCTGGATCTTTGGGTCCACCCTGATATGTCCCAAACATCGAGTGCAATGATTCGTTCTTCCCTATCCCGAAGAGACAAACATCCATCCGGGTGGTGCCAGCGGTCGGGCCTATGGCCCCGATTCTCTTATAAGGGATGTACGACGTGTTGTAGGATTTTTTCCTCTTCCACATCGGGTTACTCTCCATGCCGTACACATCCCCAGACAAGATATAGTTATCAATTTTCCCGTCCTCATTTCAAGACGTTAAACTACAAATTGGTCAGGCCTCCCTAACCGATACCTAACCTTAGGCCCCTCGACCTCTCTGAGCCCACGACCCCCATCCTTGCTGTAATAAGTTAAACTACAAGTTATTTAGGCCAACCTGACTAAGGCCCAGCCTCAGGCCTCCCTCACCAAGGCATACCCTCAGGCCCCTTGGCCTTTTCGGGCCCCCTGGCCTAGATTCATTCCTACAGAACTATGTGGTATGATGTGGGATTATGTCCTCATTACCCATCGTGCCGTACACCTCCTCGTTAGGATATTCTGCCCCCTGGGTATCCCTTCAGAACTATGTGTCGCTTGATTCCCATCCTTATGGGATTCGTTGTACCACCCGAATGTATAAGCTTCGAGTCCAGACCCATCTCTTGAAAACCTCCATCCCACCTTGGCCCCTTGGACTACTCTTCCTCAACTAGGGGGTTATATGGTGTGGTATGGGGTTATTTCCTCATTCACATCGGTCTTGTAATGACCATGTCATGTACCTCTCCTTCCCGAGCTATTTCTTCGACCCTTTCCGATGGTTCACCAATGTGCCTAAGGGTACTCCGGTTTATTACCTGGAATGTCATACTTTACTCGAACACGTCCACACCCGCTTTCCAGGCATTGTGTATCCCTTCATCAGGGCTTCCAACATCTTTCACACCCAGAGGGACCCCCATGAAAGTCCTGGATACCATGCCCAAGGGCTCTCCTACCATTACGGGCCAACTCCCCCGAGGGTTTCAGACAACAAATCGATAAAAATCCCACGTTGCGAATTTGGTCAGTGGTTGATGCTCGTTTGTTGTTCCCACCTCAGGCTAACGTGATATGGAGAATATTTTTCTACCACGGTTTATAGTTATCCTCTATCGCCATGCCAACCCCATTAATCCCAAAATGTCGGTTACATGATTCACATCTGTCTCCAGTCTCATCATGTCAAAGTAGAGTTTCAAAACTCTTGGTACTATTCCTCCGTGCATGTGTGTGAGTTGGGGGAAAAAGCCATGTCAAAGGTTTCCTTCGGGGCTCTTCACCAACTTCCCCTCGATGGATGTTTCAGGTATTGCAATAAGGATCTGCCCCCCTTTTTCCCCACACCGAGTTTAACTCACGTTGTCTTAGGGATCGGGTTGAGGTCTGCGCTTACCTTGAAAGTTGTCATCCACTCATGGTCCGATCTCTAAAGACCATAAACTAAGTTCTCCCAAGAACTACATCTGGATTGATTCCCATCCTCATGGGATACGTAGGAACGCCTATACCTCCTATTTTTGTGTCCAGCTTGAGTTCATCATGCTGCCTTTGGGACCCTAACTACAGGACTGCGTGGTGTGATGAGGGATCATGTCCTCATTCACGTCGATTTTGTCATACGACCCCATACACATTCCCCGCCTAGAATTGTCTCTACTACATCTGCATTTCATGTATTTAAAATGCATGATTGGTCCTATAACACGACCATAAACTGTGACATTATCATCCTGGCTGCACGAAGAAAAACTGCACTGCATTTTGAAGACCTTGTTGTAGAGGACATCACGTTGGGTATTGGTCACGTGCCATGCCATTTTTCAATGCCTACCAGGGCTTGATTCTTATGGAGACACCGGGGCTTGCTACCCTAGGTCTGTCGCTTCACAAATAAAAAACCACTCACCTTAAAGGAAAAACAATATTTATCAAATTCCTCTTCTTTTAGTGCATGGGTTGTGCCCGCACTTCCCTTTTTTCCTGGCACTGGTACCTTACCGTGCCACCCTTCAGAACTACGTATGGCTCGATTTACATCCTCATGGGATACGTAGGAGAAGCCGAGCACTTCCCCGCGGGCCCAACCTAAATTCCATGTTCAGTCCCTTGACTCAAGCACTCCCCAGAGAACGCATGGTAAGTAGGGCTTATGTCCTCATCCATGTCAGGTTTTCGTAAATACCCGTCACATGCCTCCTATGATTCCTCCAACCCATTGTCCAAATTCTACGACCCTAAACTAAGATCTCCCTATGGGAAAGGACTCTGATCCCTTTATCTAATATATCTCATTGTCATATTCAAATGTGTTTTGACAAAGATCCTGATGTGTGGGATTTTCATAGGGACATTCCCCTCATCCCATGACCAAGCTTCGTGAGCTCGCTATTTGGATCCTCATCCTCTTATACATCCAAAAGGACCCTCGGACGACATGGATAATAGGCTTAAGGGATCTCCATGGATGTTAAACCTAAGGGCCCTTCAAGCATTTCGGGCCAACGTGCCTATGGATCTCTGACAACATTTGGGGAATGGTCCCATGTTTTAAACATGGTCAATGACCGAACCTCATTTGTCTGTCCCCATTCTAGGCTAACGTGATATGGATGCTACGTTTCCACCTTGGCTAACAGTTATCCTCTATCATCACACCATCATCTTTGTGATCGATATATTGAGCGTCATTATTCACACATTTCCACTTCCTCATGTTCAAGTGGGATTCCAACATACTCGGATCTATCTCTTCACGCATCTAGGTGTTCCACATGGTCGTGTTAGTATTAAGGGGCTGGTATTCACCAAGAATCCCCTCACCCTAATCTTCCCCCTTTCTGTGTCGGGAAAGTCCCACAACTACTTCTTGTTTCCCACACTGAGCATGACTCACGTGGGCTTAGTAGTTTTGGCAGGATGTGTACCAACACGGCCAGGCTTTTCAACGTCCCGCATGACGTTAAAATGCGCTTTCAGAACTACATATGGCTTGATTCCCATCCTCATGGGATATCTAGAGACACCCTAGTATTTTTCCTATGGTCCAGCCCATATGAATCATTAATCCTATCCTTCCCCTTTCCGGCCCCCTGGTCGGACCCCTCGTAGAGGACCATGTAACTATGATTCTACCCTGAACAAGTTCAGGGTGCCCCAAGATCCCATTTGGAAGCGACATACCCCTCGCCAGAGAGGCCCTGTCATAATGAAGGAAGGATCCATAACCAAACCAATGCGCCCATCTGGCATAGTCCCACCACAATGGTGTAATTACATGAGTGTTGGATTCTGTTCGGAAAAACCATCACTCCATATTCCATGCTTTGCGTGCCACTTATTCGGTCCCTTGTCCCCTTTCATATCTGATGGGACCCCCTAACAGCCCGGTCTCATGCCGCATCAGCTCACCTACCGTCCTGGGCCAACGTTCATGATTACTGGTCATATTTGGAAGGACCCCCTAACAATATGGATGCTCGAACTAGGGTCCACCTACTGTCCTGGGCCAACGTCCCGAAGGATTTATCAACAACATTTGTGACCTGGTCCCGTGTTTCGGACAGGGCCAACGGTCGACCCTCATTTGTTGTCCCCATATCAGGCTAACGCAATAAGGATATCGTTCCTCCGCCACGGTTAATGTTTGTCCCTTATTGACACGCCATCCCCACAATGTTCCCAATCTTGGGTATCGTGATTCAAACTTCCCATTTCCATCTGTTTGGACCGATTTCAGTGCCCCTGGCATTGCACCGTTCGTGCATAAGAGCACGCTGAAGTAACGGTAATTCGGTTGTTTTGAGAACATCCTTCTCCGGCCAGGAATCTCCCATATTTCGTAAATACAGACTAGTTATCCAAACCCCAGATGTATAAATCTAGGTTTCTACTCATATGTTGGGTGGGATGATGAGGCAACTATCTCTTGTTTCTCACATCAGGCTGGACCCATGTGAGCTTGGAGAATTTTCGCGGGACATCCCGCAAACATTGTAGGGATGTAATGAACCAATGAAAATAGTGGAAATTGTTCATGCTACAGTATTCAATAGAAGAAAAATTTGAAGCACGAAAGTACCATTAAACGATTTTTAATTTTTTATAGTACCTGGGGGTCGACTCCCCCCATGGACGGGTTGACCCCGTTAAAAGAGCATTGCAGCTCTGCCACCCTTCGGCTTGTGGCGTCCAGGAATTTCTGCCACTGACTCATCTCCCTCTCCTCCTCAACAGCGGTGGGCAGCAGTTCATCAGCCTTAGATCAGGCCCTCTCTATGCCAGCTTGAATGGTGGCCGTCTTTCCAGAAGCCTACCTCATATGCTCTTCTGCCTCTGCTAGTTGGGCCATCAACCGTGAGATCAGCTTAGATTGTGTATTAAGAGAGGCTAAGTGCTCATCCGCCCGGGCCTGCAGCTGTCAGACCTCACTTTCAGCCTCCTGGAGCTTCTTGATGTTTGTTTCCTTCCTCCGCTACCAGCCCACGCTGAGCCCACGATCATACTCCCGGATCTTCTCGGCCATGAGATATCAGATTATCTCATGAGGACGTTGGGAATCCACTCTCCCATCACACAGTTCGCATAGCCACGAGCGATGTCTACCCATTTATTTCATCCATAGCGCATAGGGTGTCCTTGATGAAGTAGGTGATTTGCTTCCACGATCGGCGGTAGACTATGCTACTTCTTCCTTGTCCTCTCTATGGACTAGTGGAATCAGTACTGACGCAAGTCGGGGCATCTGCTTCGGATCCTCCCATGCGCTCATGACGGGGAGGAACTCATCATACATGGCCCCCAAGATCGGAACCCCTGAATTCTGGTGGACATCCCACAGACTGTTGCCCACCTCCCCATGGTGCAGGTGAAAAGTATTGGTCCTAGACGACCATATGCTCAGCAGCGCCAACATCAGCTGTTTTGGTTGGTAAATGTGGAATTGGGAGGCGCATGCCACCTCATACAAACCCAATCTCCTCAGCTCGGAGCCAAACTCCCGAATGAGTCACCTACCCAGTAGGCCCATGCCCAGTTGTTGGTGAAGCTGCCGCCCTAGCGCAGATCCAACTCATCAGACCACCCCTTCTTCAAATCCTGTAAAGACACATTCAACATGGTGCGGTGTAGAGGAGGAGACATCTCCAGTTGCAGTGGCTTCCCGTCAATATTGTTCACATGGTTGTAGAGACAGTCGGTTGTGACAGGTGTGATGTCCTCCCGTGCATGACCATCGTCCGCCCTGAACCAATGGATATGGCATGGCGTGCTCTTGAACCAGCAAGCTAGTTCATCCCTACTCTCCTCAGGGATGAAGAAATCATCCCTTAGCCTGAAACCATACAAGGGAAGCTTCTTGCACTATGGATAGTTCTTCTGAATCATTGATAGCAGTGCTGTCAAAAAATTATGTTCTGAGTGACTTCGGACAATCTCTCCAAGGCCCAGACAGTTAGCCATCTCATCCCTCTCGTTGGCGTCTGTATGCACCCCCAACATAGCCTCTCTATGGGCCATTTCAGTTACGGAAGTCGAAAAAATTTCAGGTTCATTCGTGAAGATCTCTTGCGAATCTCAGGCACAAAACCAAGCCATGGAGCCTGGCCTAGGCCGGCAAACAGAAGTTCTCTTGGCACGGTCGCGAAGTCAGAGACTCGTGGTTCACCGCGAAGCTCGATTCATATAGAGCAGACGTGGAGTATGCGGAGCTTCGCGAAGTCAAGAGTGAAAAAGGACAAAAGTCACGAGAGGACAAAAGGGAGGTCATCCCCCATTTTTATAAGCGGCGACCCCAGAGCTTCGTGGCACGTCCCAGCCACGCGAAGCACCATGGCGCGTCCGGACAGCATGGCCGTTGTCCGCCCCGCGCGCCCTCTTTGCGAGTCCACATAGCGAAATGATGATAATTTGGGTGATTTCCATTAGACTTGGACCCTTGATCCCTCCGCAGCTCCATGTATGAGGGGGGGGGGGAATTGTTGGTGCCAAAATATTGAATGCAAAGGGAAGATGGAAAATAATCCCACATGCTGCGTCACGAAGCCCCAACGCGGAGCTCCCCCGAGCAGCGCGGCCCCCGTGATGCAAAGGAGGCGGTACCACTTCGCGAACTCCCAGACGTTCACGAGCCAGCCCTGAAGCACCCGCCTCCCCATCGCGCCACTTGAGATCTACTTCGCGGCGCCCCTTTCCTATAAATACTGGACTCCACCTGAGTCCAAGGGATGGACAATCAGACCTTTCGGCTTCTCCACTCCAGAATCGCAAAGCACCCTTCGCCCCGAGAATCATGAGCTCCACGAGATATGTTTGCTCTGCAAGATGCCTTCACCTTGTCTCGTTTTGATCCCCCCTTCCAAGAGGGATTACCTTCACAAATCTTAAGGGCATTCACGAAGGAAGGGATTCCCAAGGGAACCCAGGCAGCTGCGGAGCATTTATGCTTCGCGAAACACCCATCATGTACTAGTGATCCACATGCCAAGGCAGGGTCACTGTACATTGCGAAGTACACTGCTTCAAAGCACCTTGCTTCGTGCGGCAGTGCTCGACGAATACTATTCCACTTCGAGAAGTACCTCCCATTCACACCCCTACCCCATGCTAAGGTCCAGGCACTCCACTTCGCAAATCATACTCCTCTTCTTGGAAATTACTCTTTCCCTGCGACCCTCTTGGTTTTCATGATGTGATTTCACTGTCCCAAGGTCTACACTACTCGTAGAATTTCTTCACCTGATGCTTCTTCACATAGGCACGCTAATGGCCATTGATTCTTCACATATCCATGCTAACGTGGCCCCCTCGATGGTTTTCTCTGCAACCCCCCTTTACCATGGCCTTTCCAGTACCTTCCCTCCCCAAGGAGCTCGGGGTACCGGTCATGTAAGTCCTAGGGGTGCTGAGTAAACCCACCTCGTCCGAGCTGAAGGACGCTAAACTTCCAAGAACCTCGTCCTCAACACATGATGTTAAACTGTGATCTGACCTTGTACCTCGCATACAGGGTCCCCTGGATCAGACATTCTTTACGCCACTCGTCTCCATGGGAATGGAATCACCCTCACACGGGATGATATCCTCCTTCTCAGAGTAGCGTATGTCTACAGGATAAGGGAAACCACCTTGGTGTAATCCCCCAAGCCCCTATTGTGGAAGGTAGCACCCATGCACCTCTGTACTTCCCCACTGCCAAGCCCAGTGGAGGGCGCGATAGGGAATGAGGCACCTTCCATATCTGGTCCCAAATACCTCTCCCGCTGCGCTTTGCCACACATCGGGCCTCCATCCTGGAGTAAGTCCCAGCACCATGGGTCGTCTAACGCATAAGCCCCTCTTCGTTTCTCATGGACTCACCCTTCGCGACGTGATCGTCAGGCCTTTGTTGCCTCTTGTTTCTCACACTGAGCACAACTCACGTGGGCTTAGACTAAGCATTGGCCATGACAATACCTCATCCAGCATGACGTTAAACTATATGACCTCGTCCATCATGATGTTAAACTGTATTCCCTCATCCATCAATATGTTGAACTATATGCCCCCCTATCTAGCATGGCATTAAACTGATCATCCATTTGAACTACGAGGACATTGATCCATGTCAAGGCATGGTACGTAGGAAGCCTCCACGAGGTTCCAGCCCACCGCTTGTCATTTCTTCATGTCAGGTTCCACCCTAGTCCAGTATGACGTTAAACTGCATTCCAGTCCATAGGAAAGCAGTTGTGACCAACCCGAACTACGAGGTCTTTGATCCATGTCAAGTCACGGTACGTAGGAAGCATCCCTGAGGTTCAAGCCCATCTCCCATCGGACCAAGTTCCTTTCTTCACGTTGGTTCGCCGACACCCACCATTTCCTCATGAACTATGAGGTCTTTGATCCATGTCAATGCATGGTATGTTGGAAGCCTCCCTGAGGTTCAAGCCCACCACCAGTGGACCCACGGGTTCACCTCCACGTCGGTTCGCTGACGAAAACCACCACCTGAACTATAAGGTCTTTGATCCATGTCAAGGCATGGTACGTAGGATGCCTTCATGAGGTTCAAGCCCATCACCCGGTCGTTCTGACCTCATTAACGTCGGTTCACCCCTGTCCTGCATAACGATAAAATGTATTCAACATCTCATTTGAACTACGAGGACATTGATCTATGTCAAGGCATGGTACATAGGAAGCCTCTAGAGGTTCAAGCCCAATAATCATTGGCCCAGACCATCTCCTTGTCAGTGTTCCAAGACCCTGTTATCTCATAAACAATGAGGAATTTGATCCATCTTAAGGTATAGTACGTAGGAAGCCTTCCTGAGGTTCAATTCCTCCACCCGTTGGTCATTTCGACTTCATTAATGTCGGTACACTAACACCTGGGCAGCCCAGTGTGTAAGCCCCACACCATCGGACCAAGGTCCACATTCACGTCAGTTCGCTGACGACGCCCATCAGACCAATGTCCACATCCACGTCAGTTTGCTGACAATGAAGATAGCACCAAGGTCCACCTTCACGTCGGTTCACCGACACCATCCCGAACTATGCGGACTTTGATTCCCTACCACGGGGATATGTAGGAGGTCTCTTTGAGGCTCAAGCCCAACTTTACTGTCACCCTTCCAATGGTCTCATTTCATTCCCCCTCCACTTCATCCATCCAACCATCCATCATCCACCCGGATTCTTACCCAAGACACCATATCCCGGTAAGATCATGGCACTCCACTCCCCTCCACAGCATCATGGAAGCTTCCCACGAGCTGACCCTGATATCAGCATCTCTTCAAGGGAAATTTCTCAATCTGATCCACTCCAGCTAGTGTTCTAATCTGGACAACCCATCTCCGCTAGATGTTAAACCTACGACATACCCTGTGTTAAACATAGGAAGTTGAGGAAAACCTCAGATACATGCATATGGCATATGATTTCCCACACTCGATGTGGGATGCCTCGGGCTTCCACACCCTCGAGAATCCCTATGATAAGGGAAAAAAGATAGACATGCCAATTCCCCAGCGTTTAGACACGCTACCGATGCATCGACGTGACTTCTCCCCCTACTGAAGGTTGCTGCCCTGATCGGAACCTTTGGAATGTCCTGACAGAAGCAGTGTAATTAACCGGTTTCCATGGAAATGTGGTACTAGGAAGAGTTTCACGAACAATGTATTAAATCTACGAGGGAGTCCCGGACTAGGTGATGAGTTCCGAGGAGGAATTCATGTAAGGAAGAACTGACATCCCATCATCCCGGTTTTGATTAAGGAGCAGACGTCCCTGAATAAGCAGCTGATGCCACCCGCCTATGGAAAGCGGGAATGCGGGGCAACACAAAGAAATCTACACCTGTCGCACCCCTGGAAGATGGACGCGCAAACCCCGACAAAAGATTCAGAAACAACCTATTTATTTTATTAGTATATGGAGGTTATTTTAGTTGATTTACATGAGACATATCATGATTAAAAAAAATTCATATAAATGAATATGAGGGGTGTCAAGTTTATTTGGTCTGATACCTACGAGGGAAATTTCATGCTTATGAAAGGGAGAATTTATTTAGTGTCATTATTAATAATTCTAGATATGGAAAATATTTCATTGATCAATGCCTAGGAGTATATTACACACATATTGTGAAAATCCTAATTTATTTAAATGAAACTTTTGGTTTGAAGGTTTTTATCTATTATAATTGATTTTAATTTCAATATTGGGAAATGGAAAAGTGTATTAATGTAATCTAATATGATTGAGGATATGTATTACTATTTCATGATGAGACGAGGGTATGCATCTCTTGCATAATTTTTAGGTACATTACATGATACACATTCCATGAATTATGACATGCAATGTAGAATTCATTTATTTACTATATTGATTTGTGATAAATCCATTTTTTGATATGATTTATGTTTGATGAATGCTTTATTTATGAGATTGAAAAATTGGTAATTAGTGTTCCTGTCATAACCAAAACAATTATTTTCATATCAGGATACAACAGACACCTTAAGCATCCAACAATGATATGTTTATTCATCGAGCATTGAACGAATGTATTGGAAAATTTTATGTTGTAGATTATGTGGATTCCATATATTGGTTCATGAGTTTAAATGGAAATAATGGTTTACAATTGGTGAAACATTTGGTTCAATAATTTAATATAAAATGTGAAGTAGAAATGAAATCTAATGGAAACTGGAATTGTGAAATGAAGAACCTGAATATAGCTTTTCTTTTTAGTAGGCATTAAGAAGTGTATATACTGATGATACGATTGTTTATTTTTACCCAACCCAGGATTTAGGAGAAGGCAGAGTGGTATAAATTCTTTAATTGAATTATTTAACCAATTACATTCTTTTAGATCTGAAATTATGTAAATAAATACCTTCATAGTTGTGAGTTTGGAATTGTAGAGACAAGCCACTGCGGTGACCTCCAGTCGCACATCGGGAGCGTGGTAAAGACCGAGATCATGATGTGGTGGGATATGGACAATGAGTGGATAATAATATAGTTCATATTGTGGTAATAGAAATTTTACAAAACCTATGTGATAATGAATAGTTTTTTGGTTGTTTTCTAGGTTATATGAAGAAATTTTAGAGAGCACCTCAACCTACCATTTCTATAGCTGATCTGATGCAAGTGTTCCTAGAGAAGAAGCATCCTACATTTTTGCGGGTTGGTGATCCATTAGCTACCGATCTATGGCTTGTGACTATGCTGATGATTTTCATTCATATAATACTAAACCTAATATGACCTTGAATCTAATGACATACATGCCTTGGGGAGTCTCAAAGAACTAGTTAGATATATATAACCTAGCTGAAAGGATGAAATATATGGTTTGGTGTGATTTATGAACTAGGATTTATGGTTACTTTTTATGCAAGACTCAAAGAGAAGAGTAGGCCAGTGAGTTTATGGGTCTGGAACAAGGAACTGTGTTGGCTATGGGGTATTTTTCACACATTATAGTGTTTCATAATGTCTTATCAATATATCTTGTTAATGAGAAATCAAGGGTCAGGCACTTTGAAGAAGGTATTTTAAATGTAATTCAATCTCTAGTAAATATGTTCTGATTGTCCTCTATTACTGACATATTGAAGCATGTGAAATTATAGGGAAGGAACTAAGGGATGTTGTGGGTGAAGAGAAGGGAATTAGAGCCACTCAATAGAGTGGTTCATCTTCCAATGGAAGGAAGTGATGTTTTGAAGCTTCTCATTGATGGGAGAACTAGACAAGTTGTTAGTGTTTCTAGCTCTATTTTTTCATTAGTGTTGCAGATGAGGACATGTGAGGAATCTTTTAGATAAGGACCCAATATATGAATGATCATTCAATAAGATAGAACATGTGAAACATTTCTGTAGGATTATCCATCCAATAGTCTGTGGAACAGGGTCATATCTAACATCAGGTTAGAGAGTGGGATTTATAACTCTGTATAAGGTTGATAATTGGAGAAGTACTTATCATTTAGGTTGAGGTGTTGGTCATTGATATGGAATCCAAAAACAAGTTATACCATGAAATTTAAATGGTCTTTCTCTAGGTAGTGAGGTTTTATTAGAGGGTTATAGTTTAATCCATCTATATTCTATACAACCCCACCCCTGAAGAGCAGTGTTATGGGCCATCTATGGTGAGAGGTACGATATTAATAGAGTCTATTCCAGCATCATATATTTTTAATACATGTTCATCACATAGTTGCATATATGTACCAATTATGGGGATTATTTGACCCATTTTATAGTTTTTTAACATTGTAATGATTCTTGATACTCTATAAGAAATTATAAAGGAGAGTGAGAAATAATATAGGGAGTTTCCCCTTCAGATAAGTGGGTTATACTTTTTCTGGAATATTTTTATCCCTAAGATATGTTTTTTTGACATTATACTCATGATAGAATGGATAGTTCCATATCAATACAACATTAATTATTATCATGTAAGGGTGACCTTAACATCACTAGAGGGTTGATTGATTAGTCACATGGGTTAATGAGATGTCTTGGTGAACCAGGCTTGACCAAAGCATCATGGTTTGTGTGGGATAACATTCCATATTTGTTGATTATATATGGATGATCTGGGATCACATCTGGTTTATTTCCCACTATTGGTTGATCATTTTAGGGGTGTTTTCTTGGATGACATTTCAGGCTTACTTCGGCAGAGAGTGAGAGGTTTATTTTCCATCTATCTAGTTCTAGGAGTTCTACTAGTATCTATTCCTCCTTTTAGGATGACTATAATTGAGTTTTAGATGATGGAGAGGAAGTTGTAGGACTTTAAAGAGATTATTACTATTCAAATAATTGTATATTTATGGGGTTTTTTATTCTTTGTTGAATAAAAGATCGGTGGTAACCTTATTCTATCTATGGATTATTGGAAATTAAACCGGTTGATGGTTTTGAACTGATATCATTCCATACGAAATTATCACTTTTTGATCATCTATGAGGAGATCAATGTATTCTTGAAAATTTATTTTAGATTAGTTTATCATCCGGTGAATGTTCAACCTGTATACACTCTTCATATAGCATTTCAATGAAGGTAATGTCTATATGATTATCTTTTTACGTTGTTCCTTCCTATGAAATAAACTGTTGCTTTCATGGTGTTGATGAAAATAAATTTTCAAACTAATATTTATTCATTTTTTGTGGGTTTTGAGGATGATATATTGGATTATTCTCACAACCAACATGGAAATTTTATTAATATTTAGATCATCTTGGATAAACTGAGAGATAGTCAGGTCTATTCTATGCTCCCAAATTTACACTTTTGTATTTATAATATTCACTTCATGGGGAATATTATATAAGTGATAGACTTATAAGTTATTCTAGATAAGGTAATAATTAAATATTATTCATAAAATCTGAATAACACCTTCAAAATATTTATTTTATTTGGATTAAGAGATATTAAAGTTTCTTTACACGAGAATTATCATTATTAAAAAAACATTCCTCTAAATGAATATGAGTGGTGTGAGGATTCTTGGTCTGATACCTACAAGAAAAATTTCATGATTCTGAAATGTAGAATGTATTCAGTGTCATTATAAATTCTTCTAGAGACAGGAAAGAGCTAAATTTTATATTGTGATACATCGGGGTCTTGGATTAGTGTAGTTATGATGAAGGTCGCTAGATTGATGGCATAAAATTATCTATAGTTAAGGTCCCATGATATGATTTATCTAACCCATGATCTTGATTTTGGTACAGTCGTTCTACCTTTTCACTATTGAAGACACTATTTACTATGACTGAATTTTTTTTTGTACATGTATGAAAAAATCATCCACTATAATTTTAAATAGCATGATTTGAAAATGAGGAAACAAATATGGTTTCATTACCAATAGTTTTTTGACAATTAGCAAGCCTATACACTTGGAAACAAAAAAATAGTATCTTATGCACTGATTAGAAGAAATGATATGTAGCCAATTTGGGAATCCATTAGTGAGTGGATGTTTATGTTTTAGTATTCCAATATGCACATAGAGGTTCTATATAGACAAGTTAATAATTTTAATTAGTACATACTTGTGAACTCTACCATAATGGATAGAGTGAGAATTAGAAAAATGTGAGATTTTGTGGGCCTAGTCCTACATGAGAGTGTGGTAGGAGAGGACCCTCCTACTTTTGAACTATAGATGAAAATTAGATCTCATGTATACATAGGTTCATTTGTGTTTAATTGGGCATTTTCTAGCATCTAACTTGAGAGTTTCATTCCTCAATTTTTTATGTTTTTCCTAGTGTTACCAAGATGTAATTTGAGTTTTCTAATCAGTAGAACTGGACTGGTATGAAACCTAACATATTATGTTTTTTCTTGACGAGTTCCTCTTAAAATTAGGTGAAGGAGGAACATCGTTGACTAATTGGGCTCTCTATAGTAGGTAGACATTCCTATGTGAAATTGGGAGGATGTCACAATGGATTATTTATCCGGTTTATCGATGTTTACTCAAGGTAGGGATGTTTTTTGGTAGTAGTAGAATATATCAGAATATTTTGTCATTTCCTTCTGGTAAGGGAGACGATCAGTGTTGATTATATTAGAAGGCTATAAGTCTATGAAAGATTAGGACTTCAAGGTTCCCCTCAGACTATCATTTCTGGTAGGGATTCTTGTTTTATGTCTTCTTTCATGATGTGTTTTCAATGGTAGTTGTGTATAGAGGTGATGATGAGAACAATAAATAACCCTTAGATAGATTTTAAGAGAGACAATATGGTACAGGTGGATGAGGAGATGTTGAGAGCAAGTGTCCTTGATATTGTGTTCTCTTATGAGAGGTGTATACCCATTGTTGTGTTCATCCATAATAACGGGTATCATGTTACAATACATATGGATAATTAAGAGGTTTTTGATAATATGCCATGTAAATATCCTCTGTGCTGGTTTGAGGCAAGTGAGGAATATTTATTGGGACTACCTCTCCTATTGGACTCATTTGAATAGGTCTAGATAGAAAGGAAGTTGACAGATACTTCATGGTATTGATGGAAATCTTACATCGAAAAAAATTGAAGTCCTCAAATGTTTGAGGTCATGGATCAGGTCTTGTTGTGTGCCTCATCATGTTTGGGGAATATATGGATTAAGAGGTAGGGTAATCATTCACTGTGATATGATGGTTCATTCGAGAATATATAGAGTGTGTCCAATATACTATCATCTGTAGTTCACTCAGAGGTACTGGGCCATGCATGATATCTTCCATTTATCATAGTTGTGCTATTATTATTTACACACATCTCATTATTTTCAGACAGAGGATGTTGAGTAATAGGAATATTCAATCCTTGTGGAAAATATTATACATGTTGTTGAAAATAATAGGAGGGATCTCTAAGGCTTGTCAGTTCCTCTTGTATGGGTGATTTGGAAGCATTGTTGTTTATTGGATGATACCTGGGGGTGAGAGCCCATCATATGTTCACAGTGGTCGGAGTTATTCTCAGATAGAATCCTGTACACCCATTCAAATCATATTCAGTGATCAATTTTCTATGGTGGGATTATTGTATGATCCTATGTTTAACTAAGAGGTTTGTATCTTTCCTTATTTAGTTAAAAGAATATGAAATTCTATTTTTTTTCTAAGATTCTATTTCATTCCCCATGGTCTAGTTGGGTGGTTTTTTTGAATGGAGTAGGTTTGAGATATTTACACTAGTTATAGTCCAGTTACATGCCATGTAATTTGAATACATGACATGTATTCAATAAATGAAATGTAATGTCTTCGAATATATAGTTCACATCATGTAAGAATTTTTTTTCCAAATAGAATGACTTTGAGATTTACATGACATGTAAACTATTTGCACACATTGTAATTTCTAGAGGAATGTTTCAAAACATAATTAGTAGAGCCTTTATTTTTTATATAGAACCCTCACCATCCATCTCTCATTCGTAGGAATGCCAAATAATATTGTTTCATGAATTTACTCATGATTCATCAACCGAACTCGAATTAGAACATTTTCAGCCTCATTAGATCTGTTCCTGAAAGATATTAATTCCACATTTGAAATTATTTGTTTTTCATGGTGTTAGCTACACTATATTTTTGCATACCAATGTTCCCTATTTTATGGGATATCATATTTTCATCCATTAAATAATGATCTGGACTGAATCATAGGCTAACCCTATATAATATCTCTACCAAGTGTATAAGATTATTGGTCTACACCTCTACCATAGGGTATGATTTTTATATTCATAGTCACATTGGTTCCACACACCATAGATTCTACTGGATCCCCATTAACCAAGAGAATAATGTATATCAATGTTTTAGAGCTTATTAGGGGTTCCCACTTATTTATTTGAGTTTTTTGGAGGTTGTTTCCTCAACCTAGGAAAACCATAAGGAATACCTTTATAAATTTCAATTTTTATACCACCCCATTTGGTGGGTTTTAGCTTCCCAAACTATATATATTCATTAATAAGTTACACTAAATTACATTGAGACACTTTGATATGGTTTTCCTCCTTTTTCATGTGATAAAAGTACATTGAATGATTTAATTTTAGAAATGGTAATTGTGGAAAAGGTGGAGGTAAAATAATGGAATGAAATTGTTTGAGATTCATGAATGTAATGAATGTGATTATTTTAATGTCAGTAGATGTATTGGTTGGTATACCATGGATCCTAATTCCTTTAGATTCCATTAACGATTATATCATGGATCCTGATAGTAGTAATTGATGCCTTGGATGATATTTCTCATTTGGTCTTGATTTCATGATATTCCTAGGGCCTTACTACCCAATGGATCTGGCTCTTGTGGGCTATAGTGTACATGGTCTATTGAAATTATTCCTGGACACCATTCCATGTATGACTACGCTTCCATATAGATTATCATTAGAATTAGAAAGGATTCACCAGTCATCAATACCATGGATATGACCTTGTAGGGTCTACCACATCTGATTATATGACTCTGTTGTGGTTGATATGACTCTTCCAATTATATAGCATGACCATGGTTGATATGAATGTCGTGGTTATACAGTGTGGCCATGGATGATCTGATATAAATGTTATATGGTTTCTCCATGGATGATATGATAAATAGGTTAAATGGTGTGTTCAGGGATGATATGATTTATGGGTTATAAGGAATGGTCATGGTTGAAAAGATATACTATATAGACTGCATGACCACTGTTTTTTTTTTCAATATAGCGACCATGTTATTGGAGCTTGAATGTGGTATAAAAGGACCCTTCTTTGGCTAGACCCTTTTGGATTTACTTTTTCCATAGATAGCATGGGAACATGTTTCATTTCTATTTTACATGTGATGTGCTTTGAACATTTATTTTATTCTATTTTACAACATGTATTTTCTATAGACACTATTGGTGGTGGCTTACTCGGATTTTACATCACACCATTCTTGGGATGACATCATGTACTCAGGAGGACTTTATGGATTCCAGAAGGGAATGAAAAAAACGCATGGTGTGACCCTTTGTTTGTTCCATTCAAAGGAATAATGGATCATGAGACTGATATGGGATCATGATTTTAATCATATATAGTTTTTATTTTTATTTGGTACTTAGATACATGTATTTTAATGTCACTTTAATGGATGTTTTAGTCTTTTTGAGATATGACATGACATATCGTTTTTTATATGGGATTTCATCTTCAATTTTTATATACTCCTTTACTAGGTGTTTATATTTTGTCTGGTTATTTATATTTCTTCCCTATTGATCTATATAATTTGTACTGATGTGTTACATATTGACATGTGGTTGTAGTCTACCCATAGACACACATTAGGGCCCCACAGCTAGTTGGTAGCTTTTGGCATTCTAGGAGATATGATTGAGGCCATGTGACCCACTATCTCAAGGAACCATTTAGTGTCATTAGGGTAATGATTTTATATTTAAGTCTAATCAAATTATTACAGACCCTCTATAATAGTGATAATGAAAACATTTTTCATGTATTTACCAATAACATCCAAAATCTTTTTCTCTGTATATTTAATAGGCTTAAAATATATAGATAAATTAAATTCAAAAGAGTATTTATCTAATAGAAATATAAATTAACTGATAATAATAGGTATCATCATATCCTTGAAAATTTTATAGTTATTTAAACTAGACATTTGAACACTATAATGTTGAAACAATTCATGTTCTTTAACATCAACTCTAACTAGTATTGTATTATTTAAAGGAATTTTTTTCCATAATAAAAATTATTGATCCCATGTTTGGGATGATTTATTTGAAAAAAGGGAATGACTAAATGAATGTATTTTTTATTATTTTCTTCTTTAAATTAACTATGGTGAATGGATTCATTCCTTTATCCACTCATCTTTTATAATATCAATCACACATGTATTATAAAAAATAAACAATATCATGGAAATTTTTATTGAAATTGTAAAATCCCAATGTGGGTAGCTAATATTTATAGTTTTTGACCCCCATAGAGACTGATATATTAATATTAGGATAGAACTAAATAAATCAGGGTTATCTACAAAAATTATTGAACTATATTTTGACATGTTATCATTGAATCCTCCTTCCCATTTAAAGTTCCTTAGAAGTTTATTCATTCTCGATCCCAAAAATATATAATAGTTCCATCCAATAAATATTTCAAAAGATAATAATTTTTATATAGATGTATTTTTATAACAATAATCATAATATCTTTCTTAGTGAATATGCCTTAAACTACATATGTCTTCTAGTATATCATTCATGTAGACCTTTTACTTTAACAATTTATTATTATTCTCCCCAATCATATAAACTCTTTTACCTCAATATTCTTCTGTACATTAAATTTTATCAACGTATAAAATGAATGAACATTAAAACATCTTATTATTTATTATCATACATGATCGTTCATTTAAGGATCTCATCATCTTATTTTTGCATTGATACAAAAAATACTTCTAATAATTGAATTATCAGATCCACTATGAAATTATTCATATTCTTCTTAAAAAATTTATATATTCTCATTCTCTCTAGAATATTTATTCACTTCTAATTTCTATAAATAATAAAAATCAAACATTATTTAAATCATGATATATATCACAATAATACTATTCTTTTAAAAACATAATATTTAAAATTATTTTCATAAACTCGTTTCTCATATAATTTTCTTGAAGACTCAATCTTCATAATATATGAGATATCTGGAGTAGTCAAGGTCTATTACTCTCTATAAAATCCAAATCCTGATTCAAATATCATTTTATCATAAATAAATAAAATATTATGGTCATGATATGGTATTTTCATCTAGAAATTATTTAATATCATACTCCTGAACCATCTATAATTGGTCTTAAATCTTATAAATACAATATATCATTGTTATATTTTTCCTAATGGAGAAAAATAAATAATCATTAATCCCTCATAAATATGTCCGAAATCACATTTCAACCACATCTTACTGATATTTCATTCTTTGAATAGAAGATAAAGATTCAATTTGAATAATTCTCCAATATTCTTTAATTTTTTAAACTAATGATATTTATATAACATATTATTACTCATATATATCACTATGATAATTTATTCATTATAAAATTTCTAGTTTTTTAAACATTTCATAAGATAATTTTACTCTTATGTTCATATGTTTCTGGTATTTCAATCCACAATTTCAATGACTTATACATATTATTTAGACTACTTCTATTTAAGTGTCAAATGACTCATACATATCACTGTACACCCCCAAATCTAAGAAACAAAATTTATTCTATATTCAAATATACAAGGGAATATCCAAAAAATTACTGTTACGTTTGGAATCCTTTCTAATATTTGGATATCTGGTTATAGTGATATTTATGTGTTATAGAAAATAAATCATATATAATATTTGTTTTCTATTTATCATGATCTTATATTGGGGGAAATTTTCATATTTTTTGTATTGTTATAGATACATTAATCATTTTATCAAGGAATCTTTCACATCAATACCTGTGTCAATTGTTACATAAAATCATCAACCTCAAAATTTCATTAAATTGGATAAACTATTCATAAAATCTGCTTAAATATTTATATGGAACTCCAAAAAAACATAAGAAACTAAATGAATTTTTATAATACACTAATATGTTGGAAAATCATTGATCTCATTTACAAGGTTTTATGATTATTAACACTCAATTTAAGAAATTCCATGAAGAAACAGTACCATATAAATCAATATTTAAACTAATTCTTATTCAAATTTTATCAATTAGAAATTATCTATATATTCTATCATGTAAAATTATATATCCAGAGTCATATATAATCCCAAGAAGGGTTCTCACATTTCAGGATAATTGTTACTATTCAGTAATCATAATTTCTTTGGTGTTTCAGCTGTCAAATTTTCATTATGTTTTCTGTAATCAATCACTCAGTTTCAATGTGTATATTATGTTTTTTTATGTTCTACAAACAATAAAATAAATATTAATCCATTCATATGATTTCCCTCATAGTAATCATCATTTGTATATGATTATTTTCCTTGAATCTATTTATTAAATAAAACTATATTGTAAAAACTCATTTTTATCTTTTGCAGACATCTCAATGGATGCATCATCTAAAATCAATAGAATCGTCCAACATCACCTAACATAATCATGTACTAATATTCATTTTTATAAATATATTTGAAAAATATTGCACTTGACTTCCAAAAACATTTGGATTTTTTATATTTCATATAATTCCAAACCAATAATTAATGTTGTTCAAGTACCATATACATGCCATGTATTTTATAAGGTATGTTAATTTTTTTCTACAATTTTTTGATGAGTATTAGAAACTATGATTTTTGTAAATAATTAAAAAATAATATGGTATCTCCAAATTAATTCATCTTATTGAATTATATTTCTAATAGTAACTATCTAAAATCATGTATACATATAGGAATAAAATATGAGTTAATGTTTAATTCATTTTATGAAAAAGATATGAGTTTAATATGAATCTTATGTATAATAAAGTGATGGGAATTAAAATATAACTCAAATATTAATTGTTATATTTTTTCCAATGTAGACATTTGTCAAGACATCATTGATTTAGGTGATTAATCTTTGGAAATGAGAATAGAATATGAATTATCTTGTGTAAGTCATAGTGGAGGTAATTATCTCGAAGATTAACGTAATAAAATTATGATATAAGAATTGAGAGAAACATAAATGTGAAACATTTTGGGCAAGGTTACAAGAGGCGTTTTTTTATTTTTTATCTATATAATTCATTTGAAATTAAATGTTTCACCACAAAACATAGAGTCAAATGTGATATTATTGGAATGATCACCTACATAAAAAGACTAGTAATGAAAGGAACTAAAAAATAGAAAAATTAATTCATAAAATATTGATCATATACTTTTGAAATTAATGATATAATGTATTAACATTTTAGTGGTAGATAATTCGTTCAAATACATTGTTGAAAATTTATAAAACATGACACTCATATATGTAGATCATTATTTATAAGAATATATCATGCATCATGATTTTTATTTTGAGTTATCTTTTAGCTATGACCTCTGAAATAATAATAAATTAGTATCTAAGGGATAAATGTTTTCTCAATATGAATCATTCTAAACATATGTTTTTGAATTTTAAAAACAGACAATTATCCAACTTTGACTCAATATTATTATATTACAATTATTCATCACACATTTATTTTGATTGACACAAATTCAATAAGATGGAAGAATTGATGAATCACGAAGTATGTCTTCTTTCAAGAAATGTTAAAGGGTTTTGAAATATAAATTAATGATAATGATATGTGCTTACCATGTTTAATAACTCAATTATTATAAAAATAAAAATAATATTCCTTTAATAAACACACATATATATATTTTAACATGTTTGGATTAGAAGAAATTTTAAAATACTATTAAGAACATGATTTTCTCTATATACGTGACTAATTGTTTTTTGGAATTTATAATATCATAAATGTTATATACATTCTAGATGTCACTATTAATTTCAATATCATTCATAATGAGAAGAATGTGGTTGATTATGATCATACATACCTTTAACATAACTCTCTTGGAAATATAATTTTGAAAAAAATTAAAAGGCTTCCTAGATATGGTTTTTCTGAATTATTAGATTATGAATCATTTTATACATTTGAATATTTCTTCATAGTAACAAAATACTAAATTAAAATAGGTTAGAGGGTGTAACATCCAATCCTGGATTCCACACATGGGTGCCCCAAGATAGTATGTCACCTGACCTTTGGTGCGGCTCCCTATATGCTAGAATATACTGACCAACATCAATAGTCTAATATCAATCATGGGGAGACTATAACTTCTTTATCAAACTATAAAAATAAAATAAATAAATAATAATTTACAAATGATATATCTAATAACTATTATCACATGATTAAAAAAACAATAAATGGATTATCCAAAACTAATAGTAGGTTTTTATTCCAAATATGTGTTAAGTGTCAGTATGAAAACACCAAAAATAAATAAAGACACTGAATAATACCAAGAGGGTCCCAAATCATGTCAGGTTCCCACAACCATGCTCTATACTGACTCATACATCTAACATAGGGCCCTTTCCCTTATCATGTCCTATTATCATGATGTGTATTTTGTTACTAATTAGGAAGTCTATTTAGTGTGCGAGTCAAAATCAATAGACCACCACCAACAATGTCAAAAAAATATCCATCTTATAATTGTGTATGTTTTGTTATAATGAACAAGAAAATATAAACATTTTACATTAATTCAATTACTATTCAGTTAACGACATAACTCTCATGTTCTTATAGATACCCAAACCAACAATACTTACTTTATCCCACTCTATATTATGAACCATATCACATATTCAATTCACAATTTATTATAACACATGGGTGTTCACTATCTGTTTCATTTAATTTCATTATCACAACCAATTGGAACCATATCCGAATCCAAGCATTTTGTGTCTAGATCACTATGCCTAAAACCCCATGGGTAATTGAAGTAGTAGTATGTGACCCAAAACTCAATTTTTATTCAGTCACACACAAGTCAATATTTGATGCAGCAATTTGTTTCCCAAAATTATTTATCACTACAGGTTTTGATGCAGCAGAACATGTCATGAAGATGTTTATCAATTTATCACTATGATATTTTTATATAGTATATCATGACGCCCACACATATATCACATATATCACAATATCAAAAATATCATAATATAACATATATCACAATATAATATCAGTCATGTTTATCAACAATAACTCTCTTTTAAAAAAGTCAAAATAAAAAAATTCTTTCATTGATACAATAATTAAGTAATCCAATTAATTAAATTTCATTATCACAACAACTCTCATATATAAATTCAACACTTTTTTAATAAAATTCTATAATATCTAGTTAAACAAATAATTAATCTAATTTTTGATGCCAAATAACTATTAATTAACTTACTAATTAATTAATATAATTCCAATAACAAAGTGAAATCAATTTTGACTAATAAATTCATAATTTAATTAATCAAATTCAATCCACTCAACCAACTCCATTGTCCAAAATTTAAATCAATTAATCATCACATGGAAATAATATTAATTAAATTACATGTTTCAATAGATCAATTACTAAATTATTTTATTCAATTAAATATTCTATTTTCGATCATACTAGTCAAAATTTAACAACACATACAAACAATTCAAATTGCAGACTATCAGAATTGAATTTAGGTGACCTACCTCAAATTGCTGATGGGTGATCAACCAGTAGAGATTCCCCAAATGAAAATTGAATGATCAAACCCATGATGATGAATAATATCTTGATTCAATTCCTCAAATCAAAGTGAAAAAGTTCAAGATCCATCACAACTAGATCTCAATCCAAAACCAATAGGTGAAATCTCTTCAATGGATTGGAGAATAATGAGAGAGAGGAATGAAACCACTCAGGATGAGCTTCACGTAACGTAAGAGGTTCATATCATAAATATGAAAATTAAACCATTACAAATGGAGGTTAGTATCCCTATTAATTCATCTCGGAGCATCCAAAATGATATGTTTTGATTATGGTCTAGTTGAGGTGGTTATAGATATAATATGGGGTTTCAGGAAATTATAAATCTATTTTTTGGTCAATTAGAACATCTTGTATGGATCCCATGGTAGGAGAATTCAGTTTTCCTAATTGTGTTCCATACTCATGCACATATTATATATGAGTTCTTGGTTTCTCCAAAGAGTGAACACAATTTGAGAAAATATTCCCCAACCTTGTGAATCCCATCTATTCGAGTTTACACTATTTTCTGGTATGGGCATAGGGTTTGGGATAATCATGGGAAAATTGTGCACTACATCTCATCCTTCAAATTTCTTCTAATTTTTATGCAAACACACCCAAGATATAGATAGAAAATGTTTTCAAAACATGGAAAAAGTGTAACACTAAATGAGTTTGATAGATATCCATTAATATTAAAAATCTTACAATATTCCAAGATTATAATATCTTTTCCACAATATATACTCCCAAGAATCACTTAGATTAGGAGATAAAAATTTCAGGAAAATAGGCCATAATATCCCCTTATATCTCCCATGATTCTCCTTGTACATTACCATGTTACAAACATATAGGAATTATTTTCACATTTGGTCCCTGAAACACTTTCTCTCTGTGATCCTATACATGAATCAGATCATCCTTAAAGGGTGAATTATTCTCATGCTCAACATCATCCACATTTATCACATGACAATGATCAGTGTAATACCTCTGAAGTTGTGAGACATGAAAAACATCATGTACAGAAACATTCCTCTGTGGAAGAGTCTTTCAATACGCCTTCATCCAAATTATCCATAAAACCTCAAGTTCTAACAGTCCTGAGAAATAAAATTCCATATATCTATTTCTTATGGTGATCCAATTTGGGTTAAACTCAAAGGAATATAATATTAGACCCTACATACTCTAGGGGTCATCGAAGTCTATCATCATAGTAAAAATGTCATCTAGGATTTGTATCCATATGCTTCTAAATTAGCAGAACTGGCTTTGACTTATCCTGATGGAGACTCAGACCAAATAGCTCTAACTCACCAACCTCCATCCATAATAGAGGTGACCCACATAGCCTAATTAAAAGAGCCACATATAGTTCTATCTGAATAGTTTCCTAATAAATGTTGTTATGGGAACTCTAAAAATGTTAATAGATTATCCAAAAACCCATCATAATAAAGAACACACACTTCTTGAAAATCATTAGTAATCTATATAATATGTTCTGATAGCACGCCTATCTATTTTTTTGTAAAACCTTAGACAATAAAACATTTTTACTGAGCTACTTCGGTAAGCTTGACCAAAAGAGTGAAGTAAATATTAAACCATTTTCTCAAAAAATACTCAATTTCACACCATGAATAGGTATTATCTCAAAAATTTCTAAATCACATAATTGGTCCACTTAGATGGACTCTATCTCTTCAAAGAAATGTGATGCCTTTCATTAATGGTCCACATCAACCAAAATAGTTTCATTCATCATAGTTTTCCTTGAGAGTGCAACCCCGAATTCCATAGTAACATAAACCAACAATCATTCCAAAATTGGTAATGGATATATTAAACATCCTCATCATTGATTATAAACCTCCACATGATTGAAGGTGTAACATTGTTTCATAAAACCTAATATTTCCTTCTTCATGCTAAGCCACAAAATCTATCATCATAGGTCACAGTACATTTGGGTCACACATGGACCCACCGACCACTTCAGGGAATGAAATTAAGGTATAAATTCCTCCCACATTCTCATTGGAACAATCACCCTAATTTTGAACATACATGATCTCATCCTAATCTATTCTACAATATGAAGTTTACTACGTACCATAATGGATTTATCTCAAGGGAATACATATTGATTCCTTATACTACCTTTCATTTATCCACCTCAAAATCATAGACTCCACCAAAACTGATATGAGTGTCATTTGGTCTTGGCCCTACTAAACCACAACATACAGTCAGAAAAAAAGTTTATCATATTCCACTCATCACTAGACTATATATGTTACAATCCAACCCTAGTTACCTAGAGTCAGTGAATTATTATATAACATTTGAATGATCACAAGATATCAAGTCTCGAAAGACCGATTAGTTCAGTAGACATAGAAGTACTAGATACAAACATAAGTTTTTCATTACATTATGAAATAAAAAAACATCAATGTGTCCCCTTTAAACACACTTATATCCCTAAGTATATCCCTACATGCTAATCATAATATACTTCTTCATATCAAGGGAATAGAAAACATAAGAAATGGGTGACCTCAAATGCTCAGTAAGGATAACAACATATCAGAAACTATCATAAATAAGCCTTAACATTTAAGGCAATGTATAAGACTAAAAGACAAGACTATAAAACTTATGATTCACCATAATATGGTAGAGAAAAATCAAATAATTCCATTTACTTATACAATTGATATTCTTCTATTCGAATAATCACATTTAATATTAATAGGCAATTTCATAATGATGGAATGTATAATTATGTGCATCATAACTACATAGTTAGGGCCTCATGCCAAGACTAGAAATAAGATTTTGTCAAGGCATTATTACAAGACATTATTTTGTCTCATGAGACCTACTGATACATCTAGGAAATATAGTGGGGTTCACCCATCACATACTAAGACGAATTCATTACTCATATGAAAAGGATGAAACATAACAAAAAAATTATTATTAAAACTAGAATAAAAATGTTAATACTTTAACCATAAATCATGAATGGTATAAAAATAGAAAATCCACAGTAAAACATGTGACAAAACCTTTAATACAGTACGTAAGATTGTATCATAATAAATCAACTCCAACATAGATGAAATCAAAAACATTTGAGAGAACAATCCCTTTCTAATTTGAAAATAATTAAAAATCAAGTAATTATAAAAGAAAAAATTTATTTTTAAATTATTCTTATAATATTTTAAGAGAATTTTTGAAGTTTTTATAATGGTGCAAAATAGACACACCCACCAAATAATTTAAAAAATCATTCTTTACTATATTTTTCAAAAAGTTTATAAAATAACTTTTTTTGAAAGTGATGGAATGATTACATTCAAATAATTTTATAAAAATTCAAAAAAAAATTGATTAAATTTAAAACATAGTCCAGTAAAGAGTAAAAATATTTTCAAATACAGTTTTTTGTAACATAGATGTGGATGATAAAGAGGTCCCAGTAGATACACATGTATAAACAACCTCAGATAATAAAGAGATTATAAAAATAACCATTACCTTGTACTTTTCCTTGGTTGTGTCTATGTTAACCTCCTGTATAATTTTTAAATCATTGTTATTGAAATATAAAAGAACCGCATAAATAAATAAGATATCATATATGATCTTTTAACATTTCTTGTTTAATGATATTTTAGAAGTATCATTGTTTTAAGTGTTAAAAGATTCATTTTCCTTTATATTTTTCGTTACGTAAGTCATTTTTTTATGGTTATGATTTATTTGATTCTTATCCAAAATTATATTAAGTTCATAAAAATTATTTTTAATCATAAAATGAAAATTATTCTTGAATTGTTACGATGGGGAATGAATCTAATCGCGTTCATGGAGATGGTAATCCATATGTATGCACTAACGACAATATCATTCTATTAGGGGTGAAATCATATGTAATTGTCACGACCCGCCCTTGGGGCCCATACCGTGACTACCCCAAGCCTACCTTCTATAGGCAAGGAGCTTGCGACTAGCACCAAAGGCGTAAATCCTGATAAAAGGGAAATAATTGCCTTTCATATAAGTAAACAATACAAAATAGTACGCAAGTGATGTAAGTACTAAGTAAAACTGAGTACAAATGTAAATGGGCCACTATACAAACCCAACTAAGAGTATAGTAAAAAAGGAAAGGAAATTACAACATTAGTAAAGTAAAGCAGCAACCACTGATTCGTCCTCCGGGAATCCCACTTGAATGGTGGGTACAGATGGTCTCCTTGGAACCTTGGGTCCGTCCGTCCACTCCGTGCACGCCTCACTTGGTGGTCCACCTCTGGGTACTATCCATCTCCACAAGACTCCTCCTTGATCAGTGTTGTTCGTCGTCTGCATCCAACACAACATAGTGCGTGCATAACCCGTGAAATGGTGAGTATATGATACTAAGTAGGGACCCCAGGACCAATGATGTTATCCCAGAATATACGAAGGATAAACCCCAAAGGAAAGGAACTATCTCGAAGAGTCAACCAACCCTACTTAGGTATATTCCCATACATATACCGAAGTTATCAATCTCAGTTCGGCTCTAACTCTCGAGCCCAAAAACAACCCAGTCGATACAGGAATGATAGTCAATCACATCAAAGATAATGATTGAAATTTATGACTTAGCTCACACAGGTGTACTACTTACGAATAGGGGTGGAGATGATTAGATGTAGCCTCTGAATCATCTCCTCTGCCAAACCCACGTAGGATCCAAGTACAGATGTCATTGCTGCCAAACCCACGGAGGGTCCAAGTACAGTAACCTTCATTGTCGAACCCAAGTAGGATCCAAGTACAGTCATCCTCGATGCCGAACCCATGGAGGATCCAAGTACATAAGTTGTCTCTGCCAAACCCACGCATGATCCAAGTACAGTTTTCATCGTCATCGAACCCATGGAGGATCCCAACACGGTAGTCGTCGCGGTCATAACCAGTTCTAAGGTTCTCGCACACAGCATGCTCAATTTTGGGAGGTTCCACTGCTCAAGCCAAGGGGGTTGGTACATAAATAGTCACGATGTCCAAATTTTATGTATCCAAAAGTTCTGCCTTTTCAAAAGAAACCCAATGCAACAGACAGTGCGTCAATTAGACACACGATACGAGAATTATTGGCTTTTCCGTTCAAAGGGACCAGTTAGTGTTTAAGCTAAAACCAACCCGACTATACTCCAGCTACATCCATACCTCAATTGGTGTATTCCAAAATTACCATCCCATCCAAATAAATTCATTGTAGCTGACAGCATGTCAATCGGACATCCTGTCCTTATGTTATAAGTGTTTCCGCTCCAAGGGCCCGGTTGGTATCGGGTTCGAATCAACCCATCCATACACAAACATCGCCTAATCCTTGGGTGTAGTATACCAAAACGACCGTCTTGATCCAAGTATTCCTACAAAACTGACGGTGTATCGATCATAGGTCCATAGCTCATGTTATGAGTAAAAGACTGAAAAATGGTCCGAAGTTGGGGGGTCTGGGCCCAGTCCGACCCGACACCACCCACCCCGTGTCGAACCGAGCTGGGTTCGGGTCCGATCCGGTAGGGTGCGGACTGGCCCGAATGGGGTGGCCCAGTACGCGTGACCAGCCTCAGCCCGGCGCGGGGGGGTGGGGGGGTGCTGGCTCGGCCAGCTGGCCGAGCGAGAGGCGCGAACCCTGGTTCCGCAAGCGCAGTTCCAGGATGGCACCGTAGGTCTCCCTGGATCCCGCGCAGCCGCAGGATCCGCTGCTCACCACCACAGTGGGATCATGCCAAGGACTCGCACCGCTGCGGTCTTCCACGGGCCTCCAGAGTCATTCTAGTGGTCTGTTTTTGCTTTCGTTTGCGCCTGTGATCGTCTCGGGATCTGAACTCCACTACAAAGGCCCCAAATTGCCATTGCGGTCCTGTTTCATCATCGCCAAACACCCTACGCATCAAGAATAAAATATTGGTTAGTCCTTACATGTTCGTTTTTTCGTACCCACTACGTTAGTGGTTCAAATCATCACCCAACAATTAAACTCCATGTTCGAGAGTATAAAACACATATATAGAGATTACAGAAAAATTCCCCCTACCTCAAAGTTGTTGTCATACGTCGTACATCCGCGGAAGACGAGCATCACGGTAGACGGGCGTCGCGGAAGAATGGTGTCATTCCATCAACTATGGAGGAAGGTTCGTTGTCATAGGCGACGTAGGCTCCTTGACGTCAAGGTGCGTCTGAGGAAGATTTGTCATTGGAAGAAGTTCTTCGTGTTATTCAATGGGGGTGTTCCTCATTGTAGAACAGTGTTCTTCATCGATGAAGGATCACCTCTACTTTAATTCCCGAGAGTCTTTTCCGAAAAGTGACTTGCAAAAAAAAGAAATAAGAGGCTCCCAATTTCTTGAATTGTTATGCAATTCATATTAATTCCAAAGCGGTGCCAATTAATTTAATGTTGATATTATGTTGATAGGTTGGCACATTTAACGGGATGAGGGAGGTAGGAAGGCCCCACCATAATGAATATGTGGAGTTATTAAAGTAATAAATAAGGAGTATTAATGGGGAGTTGAAGGGGTAATGGGGATATGACGGTTGGGGCTATTGTAGGCCCGACCTCAAAAATATCCAAAATTGGGAGGAAATAACCAACTCACAAAATAAAATTGTGTACCACACACTTTTATATAGTTTAAGATTCAACCACAAAAATTAACTTTCAACCCGCATAAAATGCAACAGTGGTAATGGTCCCCATAAAAAATTAACGGTGCTACGAGTTCCTCGGTGCCCTCAGATTTTAATTCCGAGCACCGGTTCAAAAGATAGAAAAAGCCACTCATTTTTTTACTGAACGTACCCAAGATAAACTTCGGAAATTGATTCTGGGTACACTGGGCATCGGAATCAAGTGTCTTTAGAAGCCATAGACTTGTAAAATTCCAATGTATTTAAGAAATAAAAATTCCTTGAAATTTTCGGGTCATTACATTACTACCACCTCAGAGATTTACATCCCCGTAAAGCTACAAATTAAACTAGGGAAACAAATGAGGGTATGGAGCACGTATCTGAGCCTCCCACTCCCATGTGCTCTCTTGGAGGTTCCCATGCTGCCATTGAATGCGCACCAGAGGAATCGACTGCCCACGTATGACCCGCTCCTGTCGATCCTCGATCTCCACCAGGACCTCCGTGAAGGTAGCCTCGTCATCGATGTACAGCTCCACATGATCAACGATGTGGGTCAGGTCGTGCACATATCTCCTCATCTTAGATACATGGATGACGTCATGCACCCAGTGAAACTGAGGTGGAAGGTCCATGCGGTAAGCTACCTTTCCTACTCTGCTGAGGACTTGGAAAGGCCCGATGAAGCACGAAGATAACTTGCTGCCCCGACCAAATCTCCATAATTCACGTCAAGGTGACACCAATATAAAAACGTTGTCTCCATCCTCGAACTACAGTGGCCTCTATCTCTTATCAGCATAGGACTTCTGTCCTCTATGTGTAGTCCTCAACCGCTCCTGGATGATCTACACCTTCTTCGTCGTAGCCTGAACCATCTTTGGTCTTATCCATGTGGTGACTCCCCATGGTCAGTCCAGCACGGAGGTGATCATCATGGTCGTTCATACAGTGCCTCATAAGGTGCCATCCCGATGGTGGAGTGGTAGCTGTTTTTTACCCAAACACCACCAAGGGTAGGTGATCCTCCCAGCTGTGAACAACGTCAAGGACACATGCACGGAGCATGACCTCAAGAGTTTGCATGGTCCTCTCCATCTTGCCATCTATCTCAAGATGAAAGGCGGTTCTCAGGGGAAGATGCTTCCCAAATGCCTACTACAACCCCTTAAAAATCCAGGAAGTGAAGAGAGCGCATTAGTCAGAGACGATAGACGATGTCACACAATGAAGCCGTACAATATCCAGAATGTAGAGGCATCCCAAGCTCTCTACTGAGCCCTGCTCTCTGATTGGGAGGAACTAGGATGACTTGGTGAGTCTGTCTACGATCACCCAGATGGATTCATGTCCTCTAGAAGTACATGGAAGCCCCATCACAAAATCCATGGATATCACATCCCACTTCCTCTCTAGAACCTCTAAGGGTTGTACCAAGCCTGCTGGTACCTAGTGCCCCGCATTCACTTGCTGGAATGTGGGGCATCTTGAAATGAACTCTGCTACATAATTATTCATACCCGGCCTCCTGTGCTATCATTTGAGGTCCTGGTACATCTTTGCTACTTCAGGATGTACTGCTAGAGGATAAGTGTGAAACTCCCTCAACACTTCCTCTAGCAGCGAAACTGGTACCACGGTACGTCACCGGAAGATGATGACATGTTCCCCTCTTTCATAAAATCCATCAGGCGCCTGCCCTATGAAAATCTGAGACCATCACGTCTCACAGTCCACATCCCCATGTTGTCCCTCTCTGACCCACTAAAGTATTGGAGGAGTAATTGTGAGGGACTGTAGAGAATATTCTCCATCTCTATCCATGAAGGATATCTGTAAAGAGGCTAACTACTATGTTGCCTCTCCATGTAGTTGAACGCCCTACCTCATGCTGAGAGCATCAGATACTATGTTCCCCTTCCCAGGAGTATAGACTATGTCAAAGTCATAGTCCTAGAGGAACTTGATCCATCGCCGCTGTCTCAGGTTAAGGTCCTCCTGTGAGAAAATTTACCTGATACTCTAGTGGTCAGAATAGATTGTAATGTTCTCGCCCATAATATAGTGTTGCCACATCTTCAAGGTGAAGGCCACTGCTACTAAATCCATGTCATGGATAGTGTAGTTCTTCTCATGCTGCCTCAACTTCCGTGAACCATGGGTGATCCCTTCCCCCTCCGGCATCAGGACACACCCGAGTCCGGTCCCTGATTCGTCGCAGTAAACCACGTAACAAACACCCTCCTCCGGTAGCCTTAAGATGGGCGCACTGGTCCATATCTATCTCATCTCCTGGAAGCTCTTTTGGAATCTATCTGACCACACAAATGGTTTCCCCTTTTCATCAAAGATGAAAGTTTTGCTGCAACCCTGGAGAAGTCTGGAACTAATCTCTGATAGTTCCCAGCCAGTACTAGAAAACTATGCACCTCTGTCACGCTCCTGGGTGGCTCCCAAGAAAGTACTGCCTCGATCTTGATAGGGTCCACTAGAACTCCCGCCTCCGAGATGACGTGCCCCAATAAGTGAACCTATCGAATCATAGACTAGAACTTCGAGAGCTTACCATAAAGTTGGTTCTCTCGGAGTGTTTCCAGTACAACCCGCAAGTGGTAGGCGTGCTGCTCCTCAATAGACGATTAGATCAATATGTCATCGATGAGGACCACGAATAACTAATCGAGTTAAGGCTAGATGATCTTGTTCATGAGACTCATGAACACTGCTGGTGTATTGGTTACGACGAAGGGAATAACCGAGAACTCGTAATGGCCATACTGATAGCTGAAGGCCATCTTCTGCACATCCTCGTCTTGAACTCTGAGCTGGTGATAGCCTGACCTGAGATCTATCTTCGAGAAACATCATGCTCCCTTGAGCTGATTGAAGAGGTCGTCAATCCACAGAATTGGGTACTTGTTCATTGCGGTCACCTAGTTCAGGCGACGGTAATCGACATATAGTTGCAAGCTCCCATCCGCCTTATTGACGATCAAAATTGGAGAAGACCTGTGTGAAACACTGGTTCGGATAAATCCTATCCCTTGCAAGTCCTCCAGATATACCTGCAGATCACGAAGCTCAGTGAGAGCCATCTGATTTGCTGGAGTAGATATCGGTGTTGTCCTGGGGTATATGTAAATGTAGAAATCTACCTCTATGTGAGGAGGTAGTCCTGAAACATCATTAGAAAATACTTCCACATACTGATACACCACAATAGGAAAACTCAGACTCCACACATCAACCGCTCCTAGGATGAGACTAGCCAACAAATTTTTGATCATCTTCCCTCTCCTCTGCTTAAGTCAATCCTGCACTGCAAAGCCTCCCTTCTCGCTGGTGAAGGTGAAGTGGGTCCCATCCATGCAAACACACTGCACTTTTCACATAATACAGTCGATCTGGGCATGGACGACAGGTAACCATTCTATACCCAAGATGACGTGGTAAGGCCTCGACGCCACTACAAGAAGATCCCAACCGAAGCTCTTGCCTCCTAGAGTAAGCTCACACTGCCGACACCAGTGCGTAATCATCGAGTCTACTCTCGTAGGAGTCTCTAGCCGTAAGGATCAAGCCAACGACTCCTTTGTAATCTCATAGCTCTGAACAAGGGTAGAAAAAATAAATTAATGACTCGCACCTGTGTCTATAAGAACTGCAACAAGGGTGGAGTAGACACCGATAGTACCTCAAATCATCTCAGGTGCGTTGTGGTCATAATCCTCCACTTCCTGGAGCTGAGCCTGCCTCTATCTGACAGCTCCCTTTGGTCGGGGTGGACCACATGGGGTGGTGGTGGTAGAGCCTCGAAACATCGTCCACCACCCACTGCTCGGCCAGCTCCTCTGGATCGTCTTCCTGCTCCCTACGGACCACCACGGTCGAACCTATGCCTCTGCCTGTGAGGTCCCTCCACTATCTCCTGCTCGTCTTCATGTCGGGTTGGGTAGTCCCGAGCCATGAGGCCCTGCCCACCACATGCATAGCACTTCCTGCCCGTCGCATGGTTGGCTCTGCTTCGTGTGCCTCACACATCCGAACCAGAATCCTAGGGTCACCCACCTGATGGCCTGGTCCGCTTGGACCTTTGAGACATCTTTCTACTACCGGCTGTAGAGGACTCCGATACGTGTCGCCCTGCGGTGGGGCTCACTACGGGCGTCGGCTCTACAAGAAATCTCTCCACAAGAAGGTCTTGCTCCATCACTCCTTCCTGCGTCAGAATGCTGAGAGAGACCATCAAAGCCCTGATCTCATGCCTCATTCCCTGCTCGATGGTCTGGGCCCAGAAGAATATGTCCCATACCATGTCTGTGGACTAGTGCGATAGGTCGGTAAATCTCACTGAATACTGAGCTACTGTCATACTTCCCTTCCACAAATGAAGTAACTCCTAGATGTGCAACTCACGGAGGGTTGCTTGAACAATCTTCGAGCGGAAGAGACTCTCGAAGTCTGTAAAAAGTAGAGGTGCCTCGTCATGCACCTGGAGAATCAGGCTCCATCATCTACATGCTGCTACTTTTTGTAGACTCGTGGCATAGATCACCATAAGGTATGCTGGTGTCCCTACCAATCTGAAGACTCTGACGATAGCCTCCAGCCAATCATCGGCTGCCTGAGAGTTTGTCTCTCATAGGAACCTGGGTGTCCACTATCACTGAAACTCATGCAACATACTCAGGCGGCGTGCAATCTCTGTAGCTGGGGCCGGTAGCATCGGTGGCTCAGTGGTTAGCACTACCGCTAGTGCCTCCACTGTAATGGGGCCCTACACCATGGCCACGTCGCTTGGTGGGATGACATCTAGCACGTAACTAGGAACCCTGGCTGGCTGCCTTCGTGGGGCCATCCTGAAAAGCAACATGTGAATCACAGTTAACACAGAGGCAATCAGTGTTTTCGAGCACTGAGTCCGAAATCAGATTTTAGGGTCCTCGTGTGTGGATACGTCGTCCGCCGCACCAACACTGGACTCCCTGGACTGATAACCACACACAATACTCTTAAAATTATTGCTTCACAGAGAAGAAATTATCTGAGTCCTAAGTTAAGCGGAAGAACCGACTCCTCTGATACCAATTTGTCACGTCCTATCCTCAGGGCATGTGTCTTGACTACCCCAAGCCCATTTTCTATTGGCCAGGGGCAGGTGACTAGTACTAAAGGTGTAAATCCCGATAAAAGGGAATGCATTTCCTTTTATATAAGTAAACAACACAATATAGTATGCATGTAAAGTAATTACTAAGTAAAACTGAGTACAAAAGTAAATGGTCCGGTATAAAAACCCAACAGAGATTACAGTACGACTGAAAAGGAAAGTACAATAGCAGTAAAGTAAAGTAGCAACCACCGAGTCATCCTCCAATAATCCCACATCAAGGGTGGGTACCGATGGTCTCCTCGGCACCTCAGGTCCGTCCGTCCGCTCTGTGCATGCTTCACTAGGTGGTCCTCCTCCGGGTACCGTCCAACTCCACAAGTCTCATCCACAATCAGTGCTATCTGTAATCTAATTCCAACACAATGTAGTGCGGGCATAGCCCGTGTAGAGGTGAGTATACGATACTTAGTTGGGACCCTGGGACCCATGAAGGTCTCCCAGAATCAAAGAAGGATAAACCAAAATGGAAATGAACAATCATAAAGAATCAACCAACCCTACTTAGGTAAATTCCCATACATATACCTATGTTATCAATATCAGTTCGGCTCCAACTATCGAGCCCAAGCACAACCCATTACACACAAGAAGGATAGTCAATCACATCAAAGATAATGATTTAATTTCAAGACTCATCTCACATATATATAATACTCATGAAGAAGGGTTGAGATGATTAGATTTAGCCTATAAATCATATCCTCTTCCAAACCCACGTAGGATCCAAGTACAGAAGTCGTCCCAACCGAACCCACGGAAGATCCAAGTACAATAACCATCACTGCTGAACCCATGTAGGATCCAAGTACAGTCGTCCTCACTGGAGAACCCACGGAGGATACAAGTATAGAAGTCGTCGTTGCCAAACCCATGGAGGATCCAAGTACAGTCATCACCATCGTTGAACCCACAGAGGATCCCATCACAGTAGTCATCGCATTCGCAGCCAGCTCTAGGGTTCCCGCACACAGCACACTTGATTCAAATAGGGTCCTCTCCTTGGTCCAAGGGGGTTAGTATAACAAATTTCATGAATTCTAGAGTTGATGTATCTCTATGTTCCATCTTGTCATGAAAAACCCAACGCGACAGATGGTGCGTCAATTGGACGCCCGGTCCGAGAGTTATTGGCTTTTCCATTCCAGGGGCCCGATTGGGTTTTAAACTAAAAACAACCCGACCATACTCCAGGAACGTCCAAAACTGATGTGGACTATGAAAAAAGAACCTTCACATCAATTGGAATTCAACTTAGTTGATGGCAAGTCAATCAGACGTCCGGTCCTTAAGTTATAAGTGTTTCCGCTTCAAGGGCTCGGTTGGTTTCGGGTTCGAACCAACCAGGACACACCAAAAATTCGCCTAAACATCGACTGTAATATACTAAAATGACCATCTCGATCCAAGGATTCATACGCAACTGACGGTGCATCGATCCAAGGTCCATAGATATTGTTATGGGAAAAGACCAAAAAATGGTCTGATGTGGGGGGTCTGGGCCCGGTCCGACCCGGCCCGACCCACGCTGAGTCGGCCCGAACCGGGTCGACCGTACCTAGGTTTAGGTCCGGCCGGTAGGTCAAAACCTAGCCTGGCTGGGCACAGCCCAGTCTGCGTGACCTGGCCCGGCCCGGCCGGGGGGGGGGGGGAGGGGTGCACCGGCTCGGCCAGTTGGTCGAGAAGGGGGCGTGACCCCCGAATCCGCGAACGCAGTGCCAGGATGGCGCTGTTGGTCTCCCCGGATCCCTTGTGGCCACGAGATCCACTGCTCAAAGCCTCGTCTTGTGCCGCGGTGCACTCCTGCTGGCGGCGCGATGAGGCGCCTCCGCCTCCAGCCGCTGTCGCCGCCGTAGTCTTCTGCGGGCCACCAGAGTCATTCCGGTGGTCCTTTTTTTGCCTCCGTCTACGCCTGCGATCGTGTCAAGATCCGAGCTCCACTGTGAAGGCCCCAAATCATTGTTACAGTCCCGTTTTGTCATCGCCAAACACCTTGCACATCAAGAACAAAATAGCGGTGGGTCCAGACTTGTTTGTTCGTCCATACCAACGGCGTTACTGGTTGAAATCATCCCCAAACAATTAAACACCATGTTCGAGAGTATAAAATACATATATAGAGATTACAAAAAAATTCCCCCTACCTCAAAGCTATTGTCGTACGTCATTGATCTACGAAAAACGAATGTCATGGAAGAACGGTGTCATTCCGTCAATGATGGAGGAAGGGTCATTGTCATAGGCGAAGTAGGATCCATGACGTTGAGGTGTGTCTGATGAAGATGCGTCGTTGGAATAAGTACTTCGCGTTCTTCAATGGGGGTGTTCTTCATTGAAGAACGGTGTTCTTCTTTGATGAATGATCACCTATCCTTTAATTCCCCAGAGTCTTCTCCCAAAAGTGATTTGCCAAAAAAAATAAGACGCTCCCAATTAATAGAATTGTCGTGAAATTCATATTAATTCCAAAGAGGGGCCAATTAATTTAATGCTGATATTAAATTGATAGGTTGGCATATTTAATGGAATGAGGGAGGTAGGAAGGCTCCACAATAATGAATATGTGGAGTTTTCAAAGTAATAAATAAGGGGTATTAATGGGGAGTTGAGGGGGGTTATGGGGAGATGAAGGTTGGGGCCCGTGTGGGCCACACCTCACAAATATCGACACTTGGGAGGAAATAACCAACTCAAAAAATAAAATTGTGTACCAAACAATTTTATTTAGTTTAATATTCAACCCCAAAAATTAACTTTCAACCCGAATAAAACGCAACTGCGGTAAAGGTCCCCTTAAGTAATTACCGGAACTGTGAGTTCATCGGTGCCCTCGGATTTCAATTCTAAAAACCAGTTCAAAAGATAGAAAAACCCACTCATTTGATTACGAAACCTACCAATGCTAAACTATGGAAATTGAATCCAGGCACACCGGGCCTCAGAATCAATTGCTGTCAGAAGCCACAGACTCATAAAATTCCAAGTTATTTATGAAAAAAAATTCCTTGAAATTTTCAGGTATTTATAGTAATTGGATGGTATATTATATATAAAGAATCATTAACATGATATATTTATTATTCGCATCAATTATACTCATTATTATACACATCCAAATAATGAAATGTTGAATAACAAACTACACCATGATGTGAAGACGGTAGGCTGTATGTACGCACCTATGGTGACTTTGTCATTCATAGGATGGATAGAATAATGAATATGGTTGTACCTTATTTATAATAACATCAAAGTATGTATAAGTTACTATATGTAATATTCTGGTATGGAAACAATAAAGAAAGAGGATGTGGAATAAGAAAAGAACATTGAAAGAGGTGATGAAATTTTTAACTGTTCTTCGGGTGCATAATTTTGATATTATCAGAAGGGATCCTTAGGTTGTATTTATGATCAATGTAAGGCCTATAAGTTGATTTTATGGAAGTTGAGATAATATTTGAGGTGGGGTGGGAAGATCCAAATCTCTTTGGAGGTGTGATTATGAGAGAAGGGAAAATGCCATATTATAAGAGAGGTGAGGGTCACTTTAGGAAAAGCTTGAAATATTAATTTATTATACAATCATATTCGGTTTATAATCGTTGAAAAAGAATTATTTAAAGTCTAAGGATGGGATGGGTCCAAAAAACTCAACCAATAGGTTTTAGAAATTTTTAGGTCACCATATTAACCTTATCTTTTAGATTTAACTCTTAGTTAAATAGTTTATCATTTACCATGTATTCTTATATTATTATAATAAATGGTTAATAATATTACTATAAAAATACAAGAGAACCCCCAAGTGATTAATTATTGAAATATCTAACTTTATAAAATCTCTTTGGCTGAGCCGTATATTTTGATGAATTTTATATAATTTAATAATATTGTATTTCTTTTAAAAACTCATTTATGTCAATTTTGACACTATTTTGTATTATTTTTTTGTGAAAGTCATAAAATCCTTATCACTTAGAATAAAACTTATTTAATCACCTTTATACTGTACTATTAACCAAAAAAATTATTTTAATGCATCAAAAGTCTCAATTTACATTTATTTTGATATTTATAATATCAATTATTTTAATCTTTCATGAATAAGATTATTACTACATCAACATTGTGTCATAAATAAATCTAATTATATATTATCTAATAATTATAAATAAATTACTATTATGTATAGAATAATTTTATCTTTCTAATGAATATTTTTAGACAAATTGATCTTATGTATAACCGTGTATTAATTTTTTTTAGTAATTAAACATTGAATTTTACACTTTTAACTCTTCTTTTAATTAAATAATAATAAATGGAATAATCTAATCCAAAAGCATAAAATTTTATTCTTAAGTTTTATTTTGGTCGAAATAAACTAACCCAATATAATTAGGACATGTGTTAGGGTAATTATAATATCAGTTTTACCATTAATTACCCTATTTACTTTTAACTGTGGGTAATAAAATTCTAAAGTTACTATTCTCCTAAAATTATTTTCATCATATTGAACTAAATTTTACTAACTGATGTCAACCATGTCTCTCAGATTTATTAAATTCATTTAATATAAGCAGTAAAATTATGTTTTATGCATATTTTCTAACGTGCCTAGAAGGTGGGTAAAAGACGTTAAAAAGTTCAATAAAATTTTATATGTCTAATTTAATTATAAAATGAATACAATGAATTACATTGAAAATATATACGTATTATATATATATTTTGACCTAAAATAAATTTAATTAAAATAAATAATTATTTAAATAAAAATTAGGTTTTAATCAATAACGCAATGTTTTCACTATTCATAAAAAATTGAATGTTTTATGAAAAATAAAAACAAATCACCCTAAGCTAATTTTGATATTCCGAATCCAAAAATGAAGACCATTTTGAAATATGAAATTTATAAAATTTTAGAAATTTGGTATTACTATTCATAATGATTAGTTAATTGGTCGTGGCATGCTAAAACTCTATGTTGCGTACAACACAATCTATTGCATTATTCAAAGAGAAAGATTTCGTGGATGCTTGGGGTGTTACATTCATCCCTCCTTAAAATAATTTATTCCTCGAAATATCTAGTATACTACTGCATAAAAATATTTTGGAAGTTCTTCATCATAAGTTCATCGGGTTTCCACATTGCATATTCCATCTTATAGTTTCTCCACCGAACTTTTACCAGATGAGTCGTCCAGTTTTTCAACACTTGTTCTCCATTATCAAGAGTTTTAACAGGCTCTTCAAAATAAGATAGATCGGGTTCTAGTTATATTTCTTCTTATGTGATTACATGCGTTGGGTCAGGATTGTATTTTCTCACCAGTGATACGTGGAACACATCATGAACATTTGAGAGAATTTGTGGTATTACCAAACGGTAAGCTACAACTCTAATCCGTTCAATAATTTCAAATGGTCTGATGTACCTGGGACTCATTTTACCCTACTTACGGAATCGTAAAACAACCTTCCATGGAGATACCTTCAAGAAAACATTTTCCCATACATGAAATTTAAAATCCTTCATACGGTTATCAGAATAGATCTTTTTCCAACCTTGAGATTCTTTGATGTGGGTTTGGATAATCTTTACATTTTCCATTATTTCTTCAACAAGTTCTGATCCTATGGGATTTCTTTCACCAACATCATCCCAACAAGTTGGTGTGTGAAACCTCATTAAATATAACGCTTCATATGGTACCATCTGAATAATTGAATTGAAGAGATTGTTGTAGAAAATTTATTCCTTTGGTAAATATTGATCCCACATACCTTGAAAGTCATGTGAGAAAGATCTCAACATGTATTCTATGGTTTGAATAGTATGTTCTGGTTGTCCATCAGTTTGAGGGTGGTAGGTAGTGCTCAAACAAAGTTCAGTATCCAAGGATTTCTAACGACTCTTCCAGAATCATTATGTAAAATGAGGATCACTATTAGAAACAATCGATAGGGTTACTCCATGATGTCATACAAATTCTTTAATATACAGTATTGTTAAACATTATAGTGGTAAATCTTCACCTATAGAAAGAAAATGTGCTAACTTGGTATGGCAACAATGAGTTGTATTGTCTCATTAGTTCTAGTAGTCATTGATAGCTCCATGACAAAGTCCATCACAATATCATCCCATTTCCACTTAGGTATGGGAAGAGGATGCATAACTCATCTCGGATGTTGTCTTCTAGCCTTAACCTTTTGAAAAACTATACATCTTGACACATAATCAGAAATATTTCTTTTTATGTTTTACCACCAAAACGTTTCCTTCAAATATATATACATCTTAGTGCTATCGGGGTGTATAGTGAAATTTGAGCTATGAGCATTATCCAACAATTTAATTTATAGATCATGTATATTGGGAACACAAATCTTTTCCTAAATTTCAAAATTCCATCTTCATATACAATGTCAATCAATCTGACGTCATTCATAGCAATAATTTTCCTTTTAAACTCTTCATCATCAGTTAGAGATCTTTTTACCCTTTCTAGTAAATATGGTTTGGAAACTAGTTGAAAAAGTATTGATGTTTCACCTTCCATTATTATTCCTATATCCATATTTAGTAGATCCATAAGCATTAGATCCCTTTTAACTCTCATCTTGTTTAAAACTCCATGATCATTTCTTCTCAAAGCATCTACCACCTTATTTTCCTTCCCTGGGTGGTAGTGTATATTGCAATAATAATCTTTGAGTAGTTCAAGAAATCGCCTTTGCCTCCTGTTGAGTTCTTTTTGTGAGAAAATATATGTCAAACTGTTTTGATCTATATATATATATCACATTATTAACCATTGAGATAGTTCTCCATATCTTCATGGAAAATATTATCTCCTATTAGTAAAGATCGTGAGTGGGTAGTTTTGTTCATGAATTTTTATCTTCCATGATGCATAGGTAATAACCCTATTATTCTTTATAAGGACGGAACATATTTCATTCTTTGATGCATTACTATAAGTAAAAAAATCAGCATTCCTCAATGGTAGGTTCAGTATAGAAGCATTGAATAATAGATACATCAATTATTCAAAACATTATTCACACTATTTTTCCCAAAAAAAATTAACCCCATTACATGTGAGATTGGTTAATGGGTTATCCAATCAAGAAATATTCAGGATGACACACTGATAATAATCTGATAAACCAATAAAACTGTGTACCTCAGTTATACTTGTCTGTTCTTGCCATTATTTTATTGCCTTGGTCTTTGAAGGATCAAAATTGATTCTACCCTTAGACATAATATGGCCTAGAAAAGAAATTTCCTAAAGCCAGAATTCACACTTTCTTAACATCCCATATAATTCATTTCATCATAGAGTTTTTAGAGTACTGCATAAGTGATTTTCAAGATCTTCATATATTTTTGTTTATACTAAGATATCATCAATAAATACCACTAAAAAGTCATAATGATATTCCTTGAAATCTCTATTCATTAGATCCACGAAAAAAGGGTGAATTAGTCATTCCAAAAGGCATTACTATAAAATCGTGATGCCCATACCGAGATTGAAATTCTGTTTTTGGAATGTCTTCCTTCTTGACAGACAATAGATGAAATCCAGATCCAAGTAAAATATTTGAAAAATACTAACCTCCATGATGTTGATCGAATAAATCACCAATGTGATGTAGGGGATACTTGTTTTTTATTGTTATAGCATTGATCTCCTTGTATTCAATGCACAACCTCAGAAATGAATTTTTCTTCTTATTAAAAAGAACATGGTCTCCCTAGGGAGAAATAATTGGATGCATAAATCTTTTATTAATCAATTCCTCTAGTTGTTTATTTGTTCCACTAATTCCACAGTGGCCATTCTATAAGGGGTCATCGATATGAGCCTTGAACTAGAAATTAAGTTAATGGAAAACATAATTTCTCATTCTGGATGATGTCCAGGTAAATCCACTAGAAACACATTAACATATTTTTTCACAATATGTATGACCTCTATTTGAACATTATTTTCCTGACCCATTTTTATTTTATTCCCTTCCTCCCCTATAATTGAATTTAGTAGAGCTATTAGGGATTGATCTAGATAATAATCTTGTAGTAACCTTTCTTCTCTACAAATAAGGAACACTTTATCAATATAAAAAATTATAACCCCTTTTTTTTACAATAAATTTTATCATCATGGTCCAAAATGCATTCCATACCAAGGATTTTATCACATTCAATCATGGTTATGACAATGATATCATCTGATAAAGAACATTTGTATTCCTTAGTGGGGACTGATTCACAAAACATTGTTTCAATGATACATCCCGGAGGCATTTTTATTGACAACTTTCTTGTTAAATAATATTGTAAATATCTAATTTTTTTAGAAAACTAGGATTATATGAAACAATACGATGATCTGGAATCAAATAAGGCACTGGATAAATTTTAGGAAACCATTAAATTACCTTCCACCAGTTCATTTAGAGCTTCAACGTCAGTATTAGTGATTATATAAGCTTGGAATTCCACCTTTGGATATTTTTGAGGTATTTTTACTTGGAATATATGACATTAATTTGCATAATTCCCTATTATCTATAATTTTATCATTCAACATTGACACCCTCTTTCATTCCCTTTTAATCACAATCTTGCTTCCCTTTTTCATCATACTTGTAACAGACTCTCATTCCATTCAGGAAAGTACGGGGGTGTTTCTTCCCACATTTACTACAAGATGGAAATTAAACTTTTAAATTATTCCCATTATATCCATTTAAATATTGTTCAATAGATCTCTTCTTTTATTACGTCACTTCAGAGTCATAAGACATAGAGAATTTTCTTTGTCTTGGTAGCACATGAATCAATTTCTTTTTACAATGATAAGGATTGTGTGACTAATGCTCGAATGAGAAATTGTATTAACACTTCTATTAATTGATCAATATTAATTCTTTGGATATGTATATAATCTTCTACATGCCTTTTTAACCTTGTAAATGTAGCATCATACATTGAGACATTCTTATCCTCCTTTCCCTCAGACTCAGAAATTGGCTTTTCCATATCTGTTCGATGGTCACAAGAAATGTATTTCTATAAGAAAATTTATTGAAACTTCATCCATTACATATTTGATAATTTTTTATCCTCCTATGTGTTTATAATTAATGGCCACCAATTATATGAATATTTCATGAGGCGATAGACATCCATGAAAACTTTTTCCCTTTCGCTACTCCCCAAACCATGAAACATTTTCTCTAAAGAACTGATCCATTGATCAGGTACAAATGGATTTCTAGTCCCATTTAATGTGTGTGGTTGGTTCGTTATGAATTTTTCTAACATTTATCCCCCACATTTTGGATCAGGTTTCTCCAGGCAGTTAAGGTTATTATTAATAAACTGAGTGAGTTGTCCTTGTATCGTTATAAGTTGTTCAGCACAGGTTGCATCAATATATCCACTATAATTATCTTGTGTAGGAGAGAAACACATACATAGATTATGTGAATAGATAATATTTACACTCCTTACACTATGAGAAATTTCTAAACAATGGTATACATTAGATTAGTTTATGACTCACAATACATAATTCCAAAATAGTTAAATACTAAACAAAAATTGGACAGTTTATGCATATAATACTTAATCATAAAAAATTGATTACCTTGAGGAGTTATTTTGTAACGACCCAAAGTTTCATTAATGGAAAATACCTCTTGATCCAGTTAAATGTTTCTTTATGAAAAATGTTTTTATAAGATGTCAACATCTTTAGTTTTATGATAAGATTTGTGATCGTTACTTTTATAGCCGTTGAACAGTGATCATCTGAGTAGTATAAACATAAGGCTTTAACGAACCCATTTCTACTCAGACAAAGGAAGTGATGGCCTCATCCAGTAGAATTGCCCCTTACGAAGCCCATTTGTCGGAGCTCGGAAAAGAGGTGGCATCTTTGGGCTTTTCCCTTGACCAAGCCCAAGCTGAGCTTCATCAAGTCAAGCTCGAACGTGATCGTCTACTGGAAAAGTGGAATTTGATTAAAATTACCACTCGAGCGATGTTATCCGAGCCTCCCCAAGAGTATGTCACCATCACACACCTTACCCTTAGGTATTATGTGGCCATTTTAAGGGGTTATGTAACAAATAAGTAGCACCATGTTCATGTACATTATTTTTGTATATAATAATGAATATAATTTCTAGTCATTTTTGATACATTGTAATTAGTTTTTAAGGTACAAATGGTGTTTTTTGTTATTATTTAATCAAGAATTATTTTTTATTAAATTAAAGGATTTTTGAATTAAATAATATTTTAATAAAATATTATTATTAATAATAAATTAATTTTTTATTAAATATAAATGATCTTATAATTTTATGAATGCAATTAAAATTTTTATTAAGGTTTGAAAGCCATTTCTATCAAAACCCGTGAATTTTTTTATAAATGACGGTTTTTATTTTAAAAGTGAAAATTCACATATTTAGAAAATTATTTAGATAAAATAAATATTATTATTGGAATCAGGACGTCGAAATTATCCAACGGTGAATTTTTCATAATTTTCTGAGACAGTCAAATTTTTGGGTAAAAATTAAATACCATTTAAATATACAATGTGTTTTATGACATCATAATGACTCAATGGTGATGTAATAAAATACCTAATCCTTATGTTCGGCCAATATGTGTTTTATCATTAAAATAATGAGGTTTTGGGTTTGTTTGACTTACTTTTCAAAGCATTAATGGAGCCCTCAAGACTTATTCAACACTTTTCCTTTTTAAATTAATTTCCATGGGAGTGTGACTCACCTCCACATAAGCAACCCTAATTTTTTAATAAGTTCGGACCTTGGCCATGTAAAATATATTTTTCCTCTTTCATTTTCCATAAACCATGGGCAAATACCATGTGATGGTTTGTGGTTTGGATTATTTTAATATAAGGGGTCCCAAACCTAAATAATAAAGAATTCTCTCACCTTTCCTATATAAACCCACCCAATATCTCACTTCCTCCTCACTCAAAGCCCTTGTAGTTCGTCCAACCTCGGCCCTAATCTCTCTAGAATCCTCTCAAGGTGCCCCAAGCTCCCAAGAAGCCTCTCACAAGCCTCTCTCTAACCTTTGGAAGCACACATCCAAGTAAGGGTTTTTCTTCCTTTCTCATTTTTGTCAATTTTCTTTAAGTTGTATTGACATTTTAATTCCAATTATGAATGTTGGGGTATGCTTTCAAAACTCTCCCATACTTCCCTCTTATTGTTTGAATTATGGGAGAACCCTTTCTCTATCATTAAATGCCTCCCATGTACACCTGTTACTATGCCGAAATTCCGAAAGGAACTTCTCTCTCTTCTTTTACATTCAAGAAATACTTTTGTATCATGAATCTAAATTCCTTTTAAATTGTTGGGACATGTTTATATATGACCTCCTTACTTTCCATTACATGTAAATATGATGAGGAACCCCTTTCTCTCTCATCAACCTTTTTTATGAGTTCTTATGTCACGCCGTTACGCTGCCGAAATCGCACCGATTTTCTAAGCCAATGTCATTGTGTAGTGAATACCATGCCCATTTCTCCATCAAATGTATTCACCTTTATGCACATTTACTTATTGATTGTAAAGTTTCATGTATGAATTCCACATTCCTTTATCGTGGAATATATGATTATGTTTTATGAATCCATGTTTTGTGATCCATGTGGCACACTTATGCATGAAATGAAATGTTTAAGAAGGGTGCGCCCTTTATAGCGCTCCAATGCATTGGGTAAAGTACAGTATCATGATACGTCATGTGAAATGAGTGATTACTCATGCTAATTCAAGTGCAACGAGGGTTTACTCGTGCTTCAAGTGCAATGAGGGTTTACTCATTCTCCATGTGCAATGAGCCTTGGCTCATGCTAATTCAATGTTAAGTGTTGTTGCCACATTTCCATGTTATGATTATCATGCTTTATCATGCCTTTATGTTCATGTTTCTCTTATGCTCTATTGATATTCCTATTGCCTAACATGTATTTTACTCCTCATGTTATTCATTGTGTACTCCCTTACTGGGCTTTATAGCTCACCCTTTTCTTGTGCATGTCCTCAGGTTATCCCATGCAATGCTAAGTACGAAGGAATGTAGTGGTCATGTAAATGATGTTTTCAATAAAGATGTTGTATTTAATGTTTAAAGTTTTTATGTAATGATCCTAAGCCCCAAAGACACTAAACCTCTCGATCTTCTTTGTTGTATCAAGTGATGTTTTATGTAATAAATCATGTTTAAGTTGTAATAAAAAGTAGGGTTGTCATAGTTGGTATCAAAGGATAGGTTTAGTTATTGTTGGGATTAGGAAACCCTAGTAAATCCTTAGATACAAGACTAAGAATAATAAAAACATCCCAATGTTTTGGTAAATACTAAGTAAGTGGTTTATCAAACAAATGCATCCCTGTCTGGATACGAGCAGGTAGAGGCGGCTCTAGCACAGATGTATCCTAGGGGTAAAACCCGAAAACACCGCTTTGTGCTAGACTCGAACGGGAACTGGTGCACGACAACGGGCCTTGCTGCACTCTTGGTTACGACACTCCCGGGGGATATGTTTTGATAAATTCACAATCTTAGAATGAACCCTTATTAAGAGAAAAATGCCCCTAAGAATATATGTTAGAAGGAAGATCATGAAAAGCCTGGATTGAATCCTATAGACTCATGTGTTAAAGAGATTAAAGTTTATTTATAAGTCATCAACTTTTGTCTTTGGATCACCCTTTATGTGTTACCCCTAACTTTCCTTTTATTCCATCCAATGGCCGGTAATAGGAGAACTCGGGCTAACAACCGTTGTGAAGATCAGTGTGATGATTGTACTTATGAGATGCCCAATCCAATGGGAGCGGGAATCACGAACTTTGTCACGCTTCTCTCTCAGCTAACTCAAGTTTTTAATAGAAACACTGGTCAAGAGGAATGTTCAACCCCCCCTAAGAAAGAAAAAGTCGCTATTGAAAGCTTCATGAGACAAAGGCCTCCTACTTTTAGTGGATCATCCGATCCCACGATTGCTGAACAATGGATCGACTCCATTGAAATGATATTCTCCATCCTCTAATGCTATGAAAAAGATAAGGTTCTCCTGGTGGCTTATCATATGGAGGGTGAAGCTGATCAATGATGGACGTTGATCAAAAATACGAAGCCTGAGGAGGAGATCGAGGCTTTGGAATGGAAGGAATTCCGGAAGATGTTTTTCGATAAATATTTTCCACGCACCCTCCGTCTTAAGATGGAAAGGCACTTCCTTTCCCTCAAATAGAAAGATGAAGAATCTGTGGGAGCGTACGAGGAAAACTTCACAAGGCTTGCACGATACGCTTCCGGCTTTGTCGTTACCCCCGAATGCAAGGTTGACCGCTTCTTTAGTGGGCTGAAACCTAGCTTGCGGAAAGCATTAGCGATCCGTGACTTCGACAGCTATGAGAAATTGTCCGATGTGCCCTCATGGTTGAAATGGAGATCATAGAATCACAAGGGTATCATGGGGACAAGAAGCGTAAGGTGGAATTCAATGCTGGTGGTCCGACGGATAAATCCAACGGTGCTAAGAAATTCCAGCACCCCACTTGCCAAAAGTGTGGAAAGAGGCACCCTGGAAATTGCCTTAGGGGGACAAGAAAATGCTTCAAGTGTGGAAGAGAAGGGCACCTAGCTGTTAACTGTCAGCAAGAAGGACCCGCGACTACGACAGAGGAGAGGAACGCTCCGTTCGAACCTCAACGCGTTGTTCAATGCTACAAATGAAAAGAACCGGGTCATTTTGCAAATCAGTGCCCTAATCCAAGGGTTATCAGAGGCAACCAGCAACCTCCAAGACAGCAAGGAAGAACCTTTGCCATCACTTCTGCCGAAGTGAACCCCGACAACGAAGTGGTGAGAGGTACGCTAGTTATTCATTCAAGAATAGCGAACGTACATTTTGATTCAGGTTCTACGCATTATTTTATATCTCAAATGTTTAGTAGAACAATACCTGCACCACCAAAAATCATGGAAGTAAAGATGTCGGTGAGTACGGGAAATGGGGAAATCATTGCATCCCATGAGTATAAGTCCTCCCCTATTATAATATGTGGATTGAATTTCCCAGTGAACCTAGTCATACTCCCTTTGGTGGAATTTGATGCAATTCTTGGCATGGATTGGCTTTCCTTATGTAGAGCCAACATAAATTGTCGGGAGAGGGAAATCACACTCCATATGGAGAATCGACCCCCGATTCTTTACAAGTGTCAGGAGGAAGATGAATCTACTTTAGCTCCATCATCTCAAGCATGGATATTACTCCCTTATGAGCACGCATATCTGGCTCAGATGATTGAATCCAAGGAAGAAACCACCCTTGAAGAAATGCCTATTGTGAGGGAATTCGCTGAAGAATTTCCCGAGGAACTTCCTGGTCTTCCTCCAAGGAGAGATGTTGAGTTATCAATTGAACTTATACCTGGGGAACTAACAATATCCAAGACTCCATATAGAATGGCTGTTTTTGAGCTCGAAGAGCTGAAGAAACAACTACAGGAGAATCTGGATAAAGGGTTTATACGCCCTAGTGCTTCACCATGGGGTGCACCGGTCCTCTTCGTCAAGAAGAAGGATGGGTCAATGCAGCTTTGCATCCATTATCGTGAACTTAACAAAATCACGATAAAGAACAAGTATCCTCTCCCAAGAATCGATGACTTGTTTGATCAGCTGCGTGGAGCACAATACTTCTCCAAGGTGGACTTGCGGTCGGGATATTATCAAGTAAGGGTGAAGAAAGAAGATATCTCCAAGACTGCTTTTCGTACAAGGTACATGCACTATGAATTCATAGTAATGCCTTTCGGACTCACCAATGCTCCATCAATATTCATGGACTTGATGAATAGAGTCTTTAGAGATTACCTAGGCAAATTTTTGGTAGTCTTTATAGATGATATTCTTATATACTCCAAAACCAAGGAGGACCATGAGGAGCATTTAAGAACTGTACTGGAGACTTTGAGCAAGGAGAAGCTCTATGCCAAGTACAGCAAGTGTGAGTTCTGGTTGAAGGAAGTCTCATTCTTGGGACATATCATCACAAGCAATGGGATATCTTTGGACCCCTCCAAAACAGATGCAATTGAGGTATGGCCGAGGCCAACATCAGTAACTGATATCCGTATCTTCTTGGGGTTAGCTGGATATTATCGACGATTTGTGAGAAATTTCTCACGATTGTCTAACCCTCTTACCAAGCTAACTCGAATGGGAGTAAAGTTTCCTTGGAGTGATGAATGCGAAGAAAGCTTCAAGGAGTTGAAAAGGAGGATTATCACTGCACCCGTTCTCACTTTACCCACAAGTGGGGAGCTTTTTTTGGTATTCAGTGATGCTTCGAAGAATGGCTTAGGATGTGTGCTGATGCAGAATGATAAAGTGATATCATATGCCTCAAGGTAGTTGAAAATCCATGAGCAAAACTATCCAATGCATGATTTGGAGTTGGCGGCGGTGATCTTTTCCTTGAAAATCTGGCGGCATTATCTCTATGGAGAGAAATGTGAGATATATACTGACCAAAAGAATCTTATATATATATTCACACAGAAAGAGCTTAATATGCGCCAGAGAAGATGGATAGAGCTCATCAAGGATTATGACTGTTCAATACATTACCACCCTGAGAAAGCGAACAAGGTGGCGGATGCCCTAAGTAGAAAGGATCCAGCTATTCTATTAATGATGAGAATTGAGAAGGATCCAATCTTCTTAGACTTGATGAAGATGGATGTGGTAATCATAAAGAAGGGTACATCATCAATCCTTTCACAAATTATTGCTCAACCATCTCTTTTGGAAAGGATAAAGGATGATCAAAAGGATGATGCAGGAATCCAAGAAAAAGTGGAAGCTATCAAAAAGGGAAAATCCTCAGAGTTTAATGTTAATGAAGAAGGAATTGTGCAGTTTGGGAAAAGACTATGTGTTCCATCAAGTCCGGAGCTGAAGACAGAACTTTTGGACGATGCACATAGTTCAAATTTCTCTATTCACCCAGGGATCACAAAGATGTATCGAGATCTCTGAGAAAAACTTTGGTGGGATAATATGAAGAAGGATATCACTGAATATACATCAAAGTGCCTGGTGTGTCAGCAAGTGAAGGTAGAGAGGCAGAAGTATAAGGGGATGATGCAACCATTGCCCATACCAGAATGGAAATGGGAGAACATCACCATGGACTTCGTCACTGGACTTCCAAGGACATCCAAAGGCAACAATGCAATCTGGGTTGTTGTGGATCGTCTTACAAAGACTGCACACTTCATTGCTATTCGAGAGGATTTCTCTTTGGATCAACTGGCACGGATATATATCAGGGATGTGGTACGGTTGCATGCAGTACCACTGTCTATTGTGTCTGACCGAGATCCAAGATTTACCTCTAAGTTTTGGAAGAGTCTTCAACATGCTCTGAATACTGAACTAAACTTCAGTACGGCCTATCATCCTCAAACTGATGGCCAATCTGAGCGGACTATCCCAACACTTGAGGATATGTTGAGAGTGTGATCAATGGACTTTAAAAGAGGATGGGATCAACATCTTCCTCTAGTTGAATTCTCTTATAATAATAGTTTCCAGTCGAGCATCCAAATGGCATCATATGAAGCCCTGTATGGGAAAAGGTGTAGAACACCGGCATGTTGGGATGAGGTCAGTGAACGTAAGCTGCTTGGACAAGAAATGGTCGAAGAAATGGTGGAGAAGGTGAAAACCATTCAGCAGCATATCAAGGCAGCCCGATGTCGACAGAAGAATTATGCAGATAATCATCGACGAGACCTTGAGTTTTAAGTCGGAGACATGGTGTTTTTACGCATATCTCCGTGGAAGAAGGTATGAGGTTTGGAAAGAAAGGGAAGTTATGTCCAAGGTACATCGGCCCCTTCGAGATTCTTGATCGTGTTGGGGCTGTGGCCTATCGACTAGCACTTCCACCTACTATGGCCAAGGTGCATGATGTCTTCCATGTATCCCTCTTAAGGAAGTACATACTAGACCCTTCACATGTACTCTCTTCTGAGGTGGTACAATTAGAAGATGATCTTTCTTATGAGGAGCAACCAGTGAAGATCTTAGATCGTAGAGAAAAAGTTCTACGAAATAAGACAATGCCCCTCGTCAAGGTGTTGTAGAGAAACCACAAGTTTGAAGAAGCAACTTGGGAGTCGGAGGATATGATGAAGCTAAGTTACCCACATTTGTTTTAGTGTGGGAAAAGGAAAATTTTGAGGGCGAAATTTCTTAAGGGGGGAATGTTGTAACGACCCAAAGTTTAATTAATGGAAAATCCCTCTTGATCCAGTTAAATGTTTCTTTATGAAAAATGTTTTTATAAGATGTCAAATTCTTTAGTTTTATGACAAGATTTGTGACCTTTACTTTTATAGCCGTTGAATAGTGATCATCTGAGTAGTATAAATATAAGGCTTTAACGAACCCATTTCTACTCAGACAAAGGAAGTGATGGCCTCATCCAGTAGAATTGCCCCTTACGAAGCCCATTTGTCGGAGCTCGGAAAAGAGGTGGCGTCTTTGGGATTTGCCCTTAACCAAGCCCAAGCTGAGCTTCATCAAGTCAAGCTCGAACGTGATCGTCTATGGGAAAAGTGGAAGTTGATTGAAATTACCACTCGAGCGATGTTATCCGAGCCGCCCCAAGAGTCTGTCACCATCGCACACCTTACCCTTAGGTCTTATGCGTCTATTTTAAGGGGTTATGTAACAAATAAGTAGCACCATGTTCATGTACATTATTTTTGTATATAATAATGAATATAATTTCTAGTCATTTTTGATACATTGTAATTAGTTTTTAAGTTACAAATGGTGTTTTTAGTTATTATTTAATTAAGAATTATATTTTATTAAATTAAAGGATTTTTGAATTAAATAATATTTTAATAAAATATTATTATTAATATTAAATTAATTTTTTATTAAATATAAATGATCTTATAATTTTATGAATGCAATTAAAATTTTTATTAAGGTTTGAAAGCCATTTCTGTCAAAACCCGTGAATTTTTTTATAAATGTCGGTTTTTATTTTAAAAGTGAAAATTCACATATTTAGAAAATTATTTAGATAAAATAAATATTATTTTTGGAATCAGGACTTCGAAATTATCCAACGGTGAATTTTTCATAATTTTCTGAGACAGTCAAATTTTTGGGTAAAAATTAAATAACATTTAAATATATAATGTGTTTTATGACATCATAATGACCCAATGGTGATGTAATAAAATACCATAATCCTTATGATCGGCCAATATGTGTTTTATCATTAAAATAATGAGGTTTTGGGTTTGTTTGACTTACTTTTCAAAGAATTAATGGAGCCCTCAAGACTTATTCAACACTTTGCCTTTTTAAATTAATTTCCATGGGAGGGTGACTCACCTCCACATAAGCAACCCTAATTTTTTAATAAGTTCGGACCTTGTCCTTGTAAAATATTGTTTTCCTCTTTCCTTTTCCAGAAACCATGGGCAAATACCATGGGATGATTTGTGGTTTGGATTATTTTAATATAAGGTGTCCCAAACCTAAATAATAAATAATTCTCTCACCTTTCCTATATAAACCCACCCAAGCTCCCACTTCCTCCTCACTCAAAGCCCTTGGAGTTCGTCCAACCTCTGCCCTACTCTCTCTAGAATCCTCTCAAGGTGCCCCAAGCTCCCAAGAAGCCTCTCACAAGCCTCTCTCTAGCCTTTGGAAGCACACTTCCAAGTAAGGGTTTTTTCTTCCTTTCTCATTTTTGTCAATTTTCTTTAAGTTGTATTGCCCTTTTAATTCCAATTATGAATGTTGGGGTATGGTTTCGCACCTCTCCCATACTGCCCTATTATTTTTTGAAGGATGGGAGAACCCTTTCTCTCTCATTAAATGTCTCCCATGTACACCCGTTACTATGCCGAAATTCCGAAAGGAACTTCTCTCTCTTCTTTTACATTCAAGAAATAGTTTTGTATCATGAATCTAAATTTCTTTTAAATTGTTGGTACATGTTTATATATGACCTCCTTCCTGTCCATTACATGTAAATATGATGAGTAACCCCTTTCTCTCTCATAAACCTTTTTTATGAGTTCTTATGTCACGCCGTTACGCTGCCGAAATCGCACCGATTTTCTAAGCCAATGTCATTGTGTAGTGAATACCATGCCCATTTCTCCATCAAGGGTATTCAGCTTTATGCACATTTAATTATTGATTGTAAAGATTCATGTATGAATTCCACATTCCTTTATCGTGGAATATATGATTATGTTTTATGAATCCATTTTTTATGATCCATGTGGCACACTTATGTATGAAATGAAATGTTTATGAAGGGTGAGCCCTTTATAGCGCTCCAATGCATTGGGTAAAGTATAGTATCATGATACGTCATGTGCAATGAGTGTTTACTCATGATAATTCAAGTACAACGAGGGTTTACTCATGCTTCAAGTGCAATTAGGGTTTACTCATGCTCCATGTGCAATGAGCCTTGGCTCATGCTAATTCAATGTTAAGTGTTGTTGCCACATTTCCATGTTATGATGATCATGCTTTATCATGCCTTTATGTTCATGTTTCTCTTATGATCTAATGATATTCCTATTGCCTAATATGTATTGTACTCCTCATGTTATTAATTGTGTACTCCCTTACTGGGCTTTATAGCTCACCCTTTTCTTATGCATGTCCTCAGGTTATCCCATGCAATGCTAAGTACGAAGGAATGTAGTGGTCATGTAAAGGAAGTTTTCAATAAAGATGTTGTATTTCAAGTTTAAAGTTTTTATGTAATGATCCTAATCCCCAAAGACACTAAACCTCTCGATCTTATTTGTTGTATCAAGTGAAGTTTTATGTAATAAATCATGTTTAAGTTGTAATAAAAAGCAGGGTTGTCATATATTTTCTCATAAATCCTTCATCATGGGTTGTAAATAAAATGTGAATTATCCTATGCATAACCCCCAGGAGTGTCATAACCAAGAGTGCATCAAGGCTCATTGTTGTGTACCAGGATACCATTGGTCAAGCCCGAAACTCTTTGTCCGAGTTTTCACTGCTAAGTAAATTTATATATGAGCTACCTCTACTAGCTCATAGCCAAACATGGATGTATTTTCAGGAAAAATCACAAAATATTTACATTACCAAAATCCCAGGAAGTTCTTTTATACTAATCCTCAATGTCCATATTTGGGTAATGTTCTCTAATCAATGTTTTTCTAAATCTTGTTTTTAGGGTTTGTAATATCTTTCCTCTGATACCAAATATAACTCCAGCGCCCTAGTTACCAAGATTACGTACATTATGACATAACTTTGGCATGATCATAAGAGATCATGTCTCGAAATACCAATTAGTTTAGTAGAATTGTAAGTACTAGATACATACATTACATTTTCATTAAATCAAGAAATAAAAAAACATCATCATTGTGTCCACTTCGAACACACATATATCCCTTAGTCTATCCCTACAAGTTAACAATAATATAATTATTCACATGTTGGGAAAGGAAAACATAAAGAAGGGGTGAGATTATATTCTCAGTAAAGAAAAAAATATATCAGAAACTAGCATAAATAAGAATAAACATTTAAGGAAATGTATTAGACTAAACCACAAGACTTTTAAACTTAAACATCAGCATAATATGGAAAAGATAAATAAAATAATTCCATTTACTTATTCAATAGATATTCTACTTGTTAAATAATCACATGTAATATCAATATCTTATTTAATAATGATGAAATACATATATTCGGGAATCATAACCAAATAGTAAAGGCCTCATGCCCATACTAAAAATAATATTTTTTCAGGGCCTTATTCCAAGACACTATTTTGTCTAATGAGACCTACCAATGCATCGAGGAGATATAATGGGCTCTACTCATCACTTACTATGTCCAAGGTATTCTTCATATGAAAAGGCGGGAACAAAACATAAACATTGTTTTTAAATAAATCATATGAAATGTTAATACATTAACCATAAACCATGAATGGTATAAAAGTATCACATCCACAATCAATCATATGACAAAAAATTCAATACAATATGTAAAATTTATAACAATAAATCAACTCCAACATAGATGAAAAAAAAATATCGGAAAGAAATATAACTTTCTATTTTGAAATAATTTGAAATTCATGTAATTATAAAATAAGACACTTCTATTGGAAATATTCTTATAATCATGTAAGGGATTATTTGAATGTGTTATAATGGTATAAAATAGCTTCACCTTCCATATAAGTTAAATGCATTTTTTCTTTAATTTGATGAAAAGGTCATAAAGTACCTTGTTTAGAATGCGATGATAAGATTACATTAAAAAAGTATATAAAAACTAAAAAAAGGGTCTAAATGTCATTAAACCATAGTCTAGTCAACACTAAAAATATTTTGAATTACATTTTTATGAAACATGAATGTGGATGATATAGAGGTCACAATAACTAATCATGTATTAACAACCTCGTATAATAAATAGATTGAAAAATTAACCCTTAATTTTACTTTTCCTTGGTCAAAGGTATGCTAAACTCATGTATAATAGATCAGTAATTGTTATTAAATTATAAGAGAACCACATATATAAATATGATATCATATATGATCTTTTAATATTGCTTGGTTGATGATATTTCAGTAGTATCATCTTCTTATGTGTTAACAAATTCATTTTCCTTTATATGTTTTGTTACGTAAATAATTTTGTTATAGAAAAGATGTATTTGATTCAAATCCAAAATGATATTAAGTTCTTAAAAATTATTTTTAATCATAAAATGAAAATTATTCTTGAATGTTTGTGATGGGGAATGAATCTCATCGTGTTCATGGAGATGGTAATCCGTACGTATGCACGAGCAACAATATCATTCTATTAGTGGTGAAATATTATGTAATTAGATGGTATATCATATATACACAATAATTAACATTTTTTATTTTTTATTTACATCAATTATACTCATTATTATCCCATCCACATAATTAAGTGTTGAATAACAAACTACACCACGACGTGGAGATGGTAAGCCGTACGTACGTGCGTATGGTGACTTTGTCATTCCTACGATGGATAGAATAATGAATATGGTTGTATAATATTTATAATAACATCAATGTATGTAGATGGTTTATGAATAATTATTCGGGTATAGAAACAACAAATAAAGGGAAAGTGGAAGAAGAAACGAACATTGAAAGGGGGGATGAAATTATTTTCTCTTCAGGGGGTGATTCCTTTTGATTAGATAAAAAAGGATCCTTAGATTAAATGTATTATTAGTGTAAGGCCTCTAAGTTCAAGTAAGGGTAGTTGGGAAGATATATGATCAGGGTTTGGATGATCCAAATGGCTTTGGAGGTGTGATTTTGATATAAGGGGATGTACACTTTTATAAAAGAGGTGAGGGTCACATTAGGAAAAGCTTGAAATATTAATTTATTATACAATTATATTTGGTTTATAATGGCTCTGAAAGGTTTTATTTTTTTGATAATGTTCTGATGGTTCAAAAACCTCTCATCCCATAGGTTTTAGACTGGTTTATGTCAACATATTATCCTTAACGTTTTGATTTATCTCATAGTTAAATAGTTTGTCTTTTACCATTTATTATAGTATTATTATAATAATTGGTTTGTAGACATACTATAAAAATACATGAGAACACCAAGTGGTTCATTATTGACTTATATAACCTTAATTAAGTCTTTTTTCTGAACCATGTTTTTTAGGAATATTATATCATTTAATACTATATTATTCGTTTAAAAAACTCATTCATTTCAATTCTGAAACTATTTAGTATTTTGTTTTTGTGAAAGTCAGAAAAACATTTTCAAATTGAAAAAAATATTATTAAATCAACCTTAAAATGTCATATTAACCATGAAAATTAGTTGATGGCATCAAAAGTCTCAATTGAAATTTATTTGGATATTTATAATATCAATTATTTTAATCATTCATTAATAACACAGTTATTGCATCATCATTGTGTCATAAATTATTTTAATTATTTAATGTCTAAAAATTATAAATAAAATACCATTATATGATAAATTTATTTATCTTTCTAATGAATATTTATATACAAATTAATGTTATTTATATCCCTATATTAAGTTTTTTTGATTTATTAATGATTCAATTTAACACTTTTAACTCGACATTAAATAAAATAATAATAATTGACATAATCTAATCCAAGTTGACCAAAAAGATTATATTTTTTCATATGGTTTACATTGGTTGAAATACAGATATCCAATTCATTTTAGACATTTTAAGGGTAATTATAATATCATTTTTATTTTTAATTATAGTATTTACTTTTAACCGTGGTAAATAAAATTAAAAATAACTATTCATCAAAAATTATTTTCCTCCTATTAAACCAAATTTTACATACTGATGTCAAAAATGTCTCTATGATTTATTAAATTCAATACAACGAATCTGTAAAATGAATTTTTATGCAAATATGCTAACGTTCATAGAGGGTGGGAAAAAGACTTTAAAATTTTAAAAAAAATTATATTTATAATTTAATTATAAAATGATACCAATGAATTGAAATGAACCTATATAGTTATAATGTAAATATTTTGACATAAAATAAATTAAAATTAAATAAATATTTATTTAAATAAAGAGGAGGTTTAACCAATAATGCAGTGGTTTTCACTATTCATAAAAAATTGATAGATTTCAGAAAAATACCAATAATTCACCATGAGCTAATTTTGATATTCCAAATCCAAGAATTATCTCCTTTTAAAAAAATAAAATTTTAAAATTTTTAAAAAGTGGTAATTTGTATTCATTATAGCTAGTTTGATTGGGCGTGGTGTGCTAAAACTCCATGATGCATACAACGCAAACTATTGCATTATTCAAAGAGAAATCTACCATGGAATCATGGGGTGTTGCACTAGAACTGTCCTTGTTTGAGATTTCAAAATTATCCCATCATCAACAATATTTCTATTCCTTAGTGTATATTCTAGAAAAAAAATTAATGGAATACATACATTCATCCCACCTCCACTACCGAAGATTCAAATCTCACAGTGAAAAGATATTATTTATTCTCTTGTTATTATTATATACTATAAAATTTTCACACAACATATAATCCCACAAACACTTGAAATAATAAACCACTAAGACGTAAATATGGTCATTCAAGGGGTAGTTCAATTTATGTGGCCTAAAATTTCATCTCTAATAATTCAAATCTCGATCTCCATGAATGAACACTACTCTCAGACCTATCCAATAAGTGTCATAAATAATTTTATACTTCTCACCATGATTGGGTAGGAGCAATATTTTTTTTGATTCCAGGAACTTCTTTAACTAATGGAAGGCATTCTCACACACTACCTACCATTAAATATTCACTCCCTTCTTGGTCAAGTCTAAAAATGGATCTTCAAATCATGAAAATTCAAGTATGAACCTTGGATAATATCATGTTAACCCAATATAGCAATTGATATAAAAACAATACATAGGTTTCTCCCAACATAAAACTACCTGAATTTTCTCTAGATCCACTAAAACATTTTCTTCTGAGATTATGTGACAAAACAAGTGTAAATGATGAATCCAGATTTCAAACTTAGTTTGTGTGTAATATATAATATTTTGTCTCATTGTACCAAGGATTATGTCATGATATTAGGTGTTATCATCGTAAGTCTTGGAGTATACCAAGATTCCATCAACAAATAAAAAAAATTGATCCAGGTTCATATATAATATTCAGTTCTACAAGGCTATAAGAAAAAAAGTAAGTTCCTCAACACTAAATATATCATGGTGAATTCATAAAGGATATAAATTCTTTTTAAAGAAATTCATACTATATAATATAGTTGATCTCTCAACTAATTATCCTGGGATCTCAAATAAATCTTTATAAAAATAGAAGATCCTCTCAACTGGTCAAATATTTCATAAAATACATGGAAAAAGATAAAGATACATCACAATAATATGGTTCAACATTCAGTAATCAACACATAAGAACAAGGTCACATTATCCTTCTTTGTAGACTCGACTTGATAACCCCAAGGTTCTATACATGGGTGGATAAATCTCTTATCCTCCAACTATTCCAATTGAGTCATTAGATCATGAATCTCAATATATTCCAATCTATTTTGATGTATATAAACTAGCACATCCCTCAGCATAAGGTCAGAAAAAAATTCCATATATCTCTTTGGTGGTAGCCTTGATAAGTATTTCGGAAATATATCATGAAGCCTTTCTAGTATGGGTGGAAATACATATTTTTTACACCTCTTTCATCCATAAATGGACTATGATCCTAGGTAATGATCTCCCCCACATGTTGATGAACTAAATTATAATTTCCCACCATGATATTCCACACTTCATAATGAATAAGAATTTTAGCCTTAAGATACATAAAATAGGATTAATTGAATTAAAAATATTATTGGGCTCTATATAATACTAACCAGTCCTTACCAAAAATTAGTTCAAACCATGAGATGTCAAGAATGTAAAGATATTATAGGAATATATAATCCCCATTCTAGAAGAAACACACCATGCACAAACATATGTTTATTGAAGATACACCCAATGGTTTATCAATATTTATGACCCCATTCAAAAAACCTACTACCAAGCATAAACCATTCACAAGTTGTGAATATATTAAAAAGTTAGAGGGAATAATATCATATATGGATCTAGGAAGCATATAACATACAATAAATATTCCTAAATTTTTTATCCTATATAATTACTAGAGTATGTTAAAAATAAATAAAATTATCCATCCCATATACCTTATAATGAATTATTAGTCCCTTTAGAATGACTAGCTAGCTTATACAAGTACACATTCCAAGAAGCACCATGTCCACTTCCTATACTTCCATGGCATGTAAACCTCTAGATTATAGACTGATGTAGTGTAGAAGATCCCTTTTCTACACCTTGGATCTATTTAGGCCCTCTATCATAAATCATTTATCATGGGTTCCCACAGAACCTCTATAAATTTCACATCTTGTCGTAGTTTCGATACTCAATTAATGGTTAGGGGCATTGTCGATAGAAGTGACCCATCCCACCACACTAAGGATATATAAAATAGTTAGGGTATTATCTAAATAAACCACCCCCTTATCTAGTTTTCTACATATCACAATTCCTAACATTCTCATAGAAACACTTCCAGCTCTCAGAAGTAGTACCTCATGACCATCAAAAAAATACTCATCTCTTCCAATAGAATCCTTCTTCATGTTCACCATAGATTTAAGAGAACGATTTGCCACTTATGAAAACATATTCATCTTGAATATATCCACTTAGGACATAATGCACATTTAAGAACATACTAAAAAATTTTATCCATTGTATACTCATTTCTAGTCAATTATAGAGAAAAGTGATGTGATTATATAAAATGCATTGCATAGTAATTTATAGACTTGATTCCATGACTCAGCCACATAAACACATCTATTATATCCAACCATAGTTTATTAGTTTTAAATTTATCCAAAAATGTTTCTTGTATTTCCTTCCACTCCGTAGTCTTTAGCTATCCATCATGAGCCATGATGTCTCACCAATTCTTCACTTGAAAAAGTAATAAGTATGCAACCAATTTTACCCTCTTCTCAATGGGAGTTTCTATGTGGTCAAGTATAGTCTGCATAGATTCAATCCATAACTGAATAACATTATTTCCTCACACTTGGTTAATCATATGAGGGTGATTCAAATAAAAATCCTATGTGAGGTCATACATAGTCTTCTCAAACCACCCAGTGTTTCATTATAAAAAAATAGAAAAATATTCTCTCAAAACTTCTCTTCGACTACCTCACTTGGAACTATCTATACCTCGGGTTTCACTAATGGTGGATCATTTCCAATCATAACCTACTATCACCCTTTCAAAAATCATCTTTATGGAGTCTTAACTAATTATTATCTAACACAAACCCCATGACACATTTTACAACATTATCACATTTCGATGGATTCAAACAAAACTTTAATAATTCATTCCTCAAACCCCACAAAAAAAGTAAAAAACAATTTTCTTCCACAACCCATAACCTTCCTACATCTGGGTCATGTTTAGAAATTGTTAACACTTTCCTTATTCAAGTTTATCATTAGACAACAAATTATTCACATTTTCTATCAATTTCCACATTTCATATTCGTATTAGGAACCATTTTCCATTTAAAAATTGACACAAGAAAGATAAAAATATTCACATAGCTAAACCATCCTAAAAATAAATTTTTCCCATGAATTACTAAAATGATTCATCTCACAATAGTTCCTAAGTACCTAGAATTATTCTTTCACAATCAGCCGTTGTTCCATACTGGGCCATAAGAAAAATCTCAGAAAATATCATAAATAATAATTTCACACCACAATTTCATCACTCAAAGTGAAATATCATCTTATTATTATAACCCACATCAATAACAAGAATCCCACATTGGGTACTTGGATTTTACCCACATACCTTGGTTCTCTAGTCCCTTAAATGAGCTCATAATCAAGTCCTCACTCATCATATACTCCTATCTAACCTTTAATAATAGTATGAGTAATGAATATAAAATAAATGAAACCACCAATTGAAACCACTTTATAACATCTTGAACCATGATTCGCACACCTGTTCCCTAAGCTAGGTGGACACATCACTTTAGGCAAGCCTCCTCATATGACCGAGTTTGCAGACTATTAACGATGGTCTAATTAAATCATGGTGAGACTAGTAGGACAACATTAAAAATAACTAAAAATAACCAAATTACATATACTATAACTTTTATCACTTGATTACTGAACCAGGAAATACAATATCCAAAATAAAACAAAATATATGTTAGGCCAAATATGTTTCAACCATCAATATAAAAAAACAAAAAATAAATAAGGACACTAATTACTCCCAAGTGGGTCAAAAATCACATCTGGTTCCATCATACATGATTCATACTAACTGAACCGTATAACATAGGGTCATTTACCAACATTAACTACCGTATCCCATGATAAATCCAGGACCAAATCATATATTTAAGTCAAAATTCATTAAAACACATGGGATTTAATTGTTCATATAATTTTATTTAATTATCAAATATAATTTGAAAAATAGTCTAATTCCATCATTTTGGTCCATGATCATCATTCCTAGGTCCTCATGGGTATTTAAATTAGAAGTTTATGACCCACAACTCATTTATGAATCAATCACACAATTGGTATTTTGAAGAAGCATTGTAACACCCTCTGTTTTTATGGAAATGTTTTCAAATGAATTAATTTTCATTGATATATTTCATTATAATAAGTCAAATATTATTTTTCACATGTAATAAAATGTTATTTTTCTACAAACAACTCCATCTTGGTGTGAATCACATTTAACATTGATTTTCTATGAAACATCACTTTACTTCTAGAATTATTTAAATGAGATAACTATAACCTTATCATTAAACATAGAAAAATGAATATTAAAAACTAAATTTCAAATATTATTTATTTTTGTCTCACGTAAATAAAGTATTTTGATAATGAGGTATTTTATTTTTGAAACAGTTTATATATGTTTAAAAATAATATTTTGTAAAGGAAACTGTTTTCTATGTCCTTTTGTAAAAATAAAAAAATTAATTTCAGACATTAATATAAATTTAATTTGGTAAATATATATATTTTTTTGAATTCATAATTATATAATCATCTTAGGGTGAATTTTTTTATATTTTTCCAAGATACATTTTATTGGGTGAGTACTAAAAATTAATCCAATTTACTTAAAACCCACATTTTCATTTAAATAAATTCTATTGTGACATTATATTTTAAAGTTTATTTAAAATTTAAAATAAATAAATTATTAACATATTAGTCCAATTTAGTATATTGTAAATATTTTTATATTTAAATTAGATATAAAAACATATATAACATCTGAACATTTCTAATCTGAAAACATGTTTTCTCGTAACGTTTGTGGGATTTATGATAAACATAATTTTTCCCACAAAAATTATTTGAATTTTGAAAAATGTAAATAAATAGTTGTACTCACTCTAATATTGGTACTCTAATATGATAAAATTAATTTTCTATCAAACTGATTATTGAATGTTAATAAAATTAATCAGTGTGATTAAGGAAATGTTAATCTTAATAAAGGACAAAACCATAATCATAGGGACCAAAATGAAAAGGAAAATTGTCCAAAATCCATTATAAGCAAATCATTAAATGATCATCACTATTTTTTCTAGTTTTATGATTAAATGGGATATTAATAAATGTAATTTCTATATATAAAATGTCACATGAGAAAAAATAAAAAAATGGAAGTTTCCTTACATTTAACATTTATAAAACCTTGAGTTGTGTATAAAATATCATATTCTCTTTTATATAATATTTTTTAAATATAAATGGGTTATATATTTATAATAATTTATTAATAATTTTTAGGGATGATTTAGTTACATGTAATTCATTTGAAATAGTAACGTATTGATTATTTGGTTAATAATTAACTAAAACAAATGATGTAATAAATGCTAAAAGTGAAGTGGATTGAATGAATTATTATATTTTTAATTATTTTTTAAGATTAATATATCATAATAAAAATATATAAATATTATTTATTGATATGAAACTTTTATTATTATATTTTTATATTAATGTTAAATAAATAGTTTCAAAACCAATGTTATTTTTATTTTTCAATATAGGATATTTTATTTTATAATTTAAAAATAATTAAAATACTATATTTAGAAAATTGATTTTAAAGTGTTTATATATATATAATATGGCCTATTAATGGACGGATTGATAATTTATATATAATATATTGACCCATATATTGTAAAAATTTGGTGAGCATAGATCACGTTTAAGTATTTTTTTTGTACATCATGGACACTTGTTTTAAAAAATAATTTCCAAAACACATATTTTTTTAATTTTGAAATTATGGTTAAAATTTAAAATTCAATTAATATATATTTTATATTAAATAACAATTTATGTTAATATTAATGGTTAAATAACTTTAGTTAAAAACTATATTATTTAATAAAAACCAAAAAAATAAAATTGGGGAATCATAGGAATTAAGGAACCAAATTATTAAAATGGAAATATTTATTTGTTTTGTATATTTGGATTGATAAAAAATTACAATTACTACACGAGTTCTCCATTTTTTAGGAACATTAGGTAATATATACCTTTCATTATTGAATACCTTTGTTATTTATAGGATTGCAACTCCCTCTCAATAACAAAAAGGTAATCACTCTACCCATTCTTCACACCTCTCAAACCATATGGGTTCATCCAATTTCTGATATCATATTCTAAAAACAACTCTCCCTTCACCATTTATGTCTTTATTTCGGGAGAAATCCTTACATGGAATACATTTGGTAAAAACCTAAATGATTTACCCGATTAATTTGTAACACCCTTCCTCAAACTCCTTTCTTTAATTTTCATTATCCACTCCATAAAATTTTCTTATTCCATTATTGTGTTACAATATGAGTATAAAAGATATAATATATTTTATTATTATAATGTTCCCATACACACTAATACACATTTCAATCTAATTGGTAACAACCATACTGTTTCCATGTACCTGGAACTACCACCTAAGGAAATAATTATTCATAATATTTCCTTTACCGCTTATCATGATAGAAATTATGTAATACACAATGTTTATATATGTTACATATTTTATTTATTATGTATTTAATCTTATATAATTATTTTAACAAAAATATATTTATAATTTCTATTTGGTGTAAATATGATAATTTAATTTGCGGAAATGTGGACTACCGTCCCCTAAAAACGATGTCATACATTCACACATTCATGGGATGTATTAAGGACAGTTTTGTTAAATTATTATATATATATATATATTATGTAATAATTTTAAATGAATAATCATATATATATATATTACATTTCTGTCTTTCATTTCATATGACAATTAAATTGAAGAAGTGTTCAAGCGTACATACGAACTACCATCTCTATGAACCGTGTATTCCATTTCATAAAACTATATTATATAGATTATTATCAAACCAAAATAAAAGATCTAAATGATATATATATCATGTATTACATCCCATAAATCATGATATAAGTATAAAGACGAAATAGATATCAAATTAATACACATTCAAAAAAACAAATCGAATATTACCCGAAGTGTAACATTGACATGGAATTGTAATCAAGTGACTAATATAAAATCATAATAAAACTATAAAGGGTATTATATATAAGAATATATTTTTGTGATATATTTATAATAAATTTATATTTATATATATAAGTTTTGAATAAGTACAATGAGAGTCAAGACAGAAGGTAAGGGAATTGCATCTCACTTTTCCATGAATTACATACATTATTAACCACCCAATTTTTTTGTGTCGTTTATACTACCCATGGATTAATTCTAAAAAAAATTTACATTAATTTAAGGGTATTTACATATCTATTTTATAATCTCCCATTCATTGGATTTATATTTTAGATGTTTCCAAATTGGTAAAGATATTTTCTCTCTATTTTCTTTCTTTGAGGCACATGCCATATTATACAAGTATATTTTTTCATGGGGTTTATATGCTGACTTTTAAATTTTATATCCTGAATCTACTTATTTTAATGATATTTTATGCTTCATTTAATTTTATATTCTTAAATGTGGAGTATGGTTCATTTTTTCTAAGTGGTAAAATATTATTGAAATAAAATATTGGGTTTTCAAGATTATTTATGATTATACATCAATTGATTAAATATTATAATTCATCTCCCTAGAACATTGTTGATTTAAATTTATCTATATTTATTAAATATATCTTCACATATTTGTAAAATTATTTTCAGTCTTTGGTAATAATATAATTAATAAATTGATTTTAATAAAGTCAAACATTTTCTGTCTCTTCGATCAAAAATCTATATTCTTATACAATCACGTTTTTTGAACTGTTATTCAAAACGATTTCAAGAATTATTTATAATATTTAAAATTATTTTATAAGAAATTTTTTTAAAAAATTTTTTATTCATTTATTATAATGTTTAATTGAAATTTCAAAGAGATGGCTTTCAAAACATTTTCAAGCTTTCTTTATGAGTTTTTAAATGATTTTTAAAGAAACTGTTTTCAATAAATTTCTAATATTTATTTATTAGTTTTAAAATTATATTTCAGTAAATTAATTTGATTAAATTTTAAATCATTAATTATATGTTTTAATAAATAATCAAATAAAATGTTTTTAAAATTTTTTCGATTATATTTTATATTTTTTGTGAAAATATTTTTTCAAAATGGTTTAAATATTATTTCCATATCTTCTCATGGGGAAAGTATTTTGAAATTTTTTTTAAGAATTAATTTAATTTTTTAAATTTATTTTCAATGAAAATGTATTTTAAAAGGTTTTTTTGTTTTAAAATACATTTTCAATGAAGAGAGAAAATTTTCCACATGCCTCTAAAAGAACATTCCAAATTATTTCCCATCTAAGATTTCATTAATTAGTGTAACTCATGACTTTCAGGGGAAAAAATTCAATCTATCAATTTATAATTTTTCTCTAAATGGTATATACTTTGATGTCATGATGTTTATGAATCTTATTTATCTTCCACAAGATATATTTTTATAAAATGGGTTTCTCTTTTATGATTTATATGCTTATGAAACCCACATCCTTTAAAAGATTATGTTGTGATGAAATGATTATGAAACCTATTATTTTTTATAATTTAAGATATGATTACATGTTTATGACACCACTTTCATTTCATGGTTTATGATATGATTGTTTTTTTATTTGTGGAATATGAATGAATGGTTTTATTATGATATGGGTGTGACATATATATCCCTCCCAAATGTTGGGTAAATATTTATATCGCATAATAATAACATGTTTATAATGATTACTAAACAAGGTTCAGAATTAAAATACTGGAACATGAAATGAACTCGATTCATAATTTTAGGTCTGAAATGAGGAGTGAACTTGTTTCAGTAATACAGGGTTGGAACATGGTGTGAACCTGTTTTAGTAAAGTTCTTGTCTACTAAGATGACCTTGTAAATGATTCCTTGACTATTATAGAAGTAATTATATATGATTATGTGTCTGCCAAAATTATATGTATTATTCCTATATTATTATTTCATCGCTAATTTTCATTATTTCTTTATGATTCATGTCTTGTGAACTAAAATGATTTATTCCAAGATTTCTATTAATGTTCTTATGATATGAAGTGTAAAATATTATAATGTAATGATCATGGTCTCATACTCTTATACTCATGATTATGATGAAATGTCAACCTTCTTTACCCTTACTGAACATCTGTGCTCACTGATATCAATTTTTCTTTCACCAAGTTATAAAGATATGTATTTAGTTATATGTGTTTATGAATGGTTCTAGTCCTGAAAACAATAGTGTTAGACAATTTATCTCACATATATAACGTTGTTTAGGTTTCCATGATTCCATGTATACCAAAGTATATCCCATAGGAATTTCTTAACCAAGAGTGCAACATGTCACGTATTCAAGCATCGGTTCCCATTCGATTCTAGCTCAATGTAGTGTTTTTGGGGTTTACCCTCAGATACATATGTGCTGGAGACAACTATATTTGATAATATCTATACATGGATGTATTTTCTGGATAAACCACATGCTCAATACTCACCAAATTTTAGGGCTATTTTTTATACAGCCATATCCCTAAGGCTTTCATTAGGTTTTTCTAATCCTAGTCCAAAAAATAAATAAACCTATCCTATGATACCAACTATAACAAAAATTCTCTTTATTACACACATAAACATGATTTATTACATAAACATTAACATAAGAAAACTATGAGGATTGAGAGGTCATGTGTCTTGGGAAATTTGTAACATTACATAACAACTTATAACATAAAACCTAGCATCTTTATTGAAAACATATTTTACATGATCACAGAATTCATTCACACTTAGTATTTCATGGGATAACCTGGGGACATGCATAATAAATGAGTGAGCTATAAATATTAATAAGGTAGAAAACAAAGAATAACATGAAAATTATAGTACATGATTGGAACAAATCATAGAAATGGATCACTAGAAAAAAAATAACATAAAGGCATGATATAACATTTATATCATAACAAGGAAATGTGGAAAAAACATTTAACATAGTATTAACAGTAGTAAAGGATCATTGCGCATAGAAAATGAGTAAACCATCATTTATCTTGAATTTTTATTAGTAAACCCTCATTTCACTTGATGTATCATGATACTAATCTTTACCCAATTCATTGTAGTGCTATCAGGGGCACCATTCATAATCATTTCATTTCATGCATAAGTGTTCCATGAAGATCATATAACATGGATTCAATAAACATAATCTTTTTTTCCCTAATAAAGGAATGTAGATTTCATACATTAAACTATATAATAAATAAGTAATTGTGAATAAAGGTGAATACACGTGATAAGGAAATGGGCATGGTATTTACTACACAATGACTTTGGCTTAGAAAATCACTGTGCGAATTTGACAGCATAATGGCATGACATAAGAATTAAAAAAAATGGTTGATGAGAGACAAATGGGTATCTCATCATATGTAAATAAAATGGAACATAATGGGTTTCATATAGATACATGCCCCAATATATGTAATGGAATTAATAATCATAAAATAAATGAGTTTATTGAATGTAAATGAGGAGGGAGATATCCCTTAAAGAATTTCAGCATAGTAACGGGTGTATATGGGAGGCATTAATGAGAGAGAAATGGGTATATCATAATTCAAACATAAGGAGGGTATTATGGGGGAGGTGGAAAATCATACCACATTATTGAGCATAAAATGGTGAAACAACATAATTAAATTAAGATAAAATATCAAATAAATAATTCCATTACAACGAAGTGTGATCCCAAAGTCCTAGGAGAGGCTTGAAAGTGGATAATTGGGAGCTTGGGAAACCATGGGAGGATTATATAGAGACTAGTTTAGGGGTTTGTCGAGATATAAATGGTTTGAGTGATGAGGAATGGAATATTGTGTGGGTTTATATAGGAATGGTGAGGAAATTCGTTACTATTTATGTTTTGGACACGATAAATTAAAATAATGAAACCAAAAAACAATCCCATGATTTTTGCCATGATTTTTTTCCAATGTGGAGTAGAAAAAATTATTTTATAACGCCAATTGTCTCTATTATTAAAATATTAGGCTTTCTTATTTGGAGGTAAGTCACACTCTTAGGAAAATCATTTTAAATTGTCAAAATGTATTATACTTCTTGAAGGGTTCACTAAGGATTTGTAAAATAAATCAAACAAACAAAAAATCGCATTATATTAAATATAAAACATATATTTGATGAACATAGCATTTATGATTTTTATTATGTCACTATTGGGTCATTGTGATGTCATAAAACACATTATATATATATATAGTATTTAATTTTTACCCAATAACTTGATTGTCTCAGAAAGTTACACAAAAAATCATTGTTGGATAATTGCAATGTCTTGATTCAAAAAATATTATTAATTTAATCTAAATAATATTCTAAATATTTTTAATTTTTTTTAAAATAAAAACTAACATTTATCAAAAATTGATGGGTTTTGAAAAAAACACATATCAAACCATAATAAAAATTACAATTGTATTCATAAATATTATACTATCATTTATATTTAAAAAAAATTATATTATTAATAATATATTATTAAAATATTATTTAATTTTAAAATACAAAAATTCAAAAAAAAATTATTAATTGGATATTAACTAAAAATAAAATTTGTACTTTAAAAACAATTTACAAAGTAACAATAATAAAATGAATGAATATTCATTATTATACAAAAAAATAATTCACACAATCACAGTGCTAGGGTCATATTAAATACCCCATTATAGCACCTACATAAGACCTAAGGGTATGATGTGATGTGGTGACATACTCTTAGGGTGGCTCAGATAACATCGCTCCAGTGGTAATCTTTATCAACTTCAACTTCTCCCGTAGGTGGTTCCGTTAATGCTTAACGTGTTGAAGCTCAACATTGTCTTTGTTAAGAGAAAATACCAGTGGTTCTACATCATTTCAGTGATTTGACAAATAGGCCTCGTATGGAGGAATTTTTCTGGATGAGTCCATCACATCATTTCTATAAGTAAATTGGATTTCTTAAAGACCTATATATAAAATAATCATGTGATCACTGTTCAACGGCCATATTAGCAGCGGTAACGATTCTTAAAGGTATTTTAAAATCCAAAAACATACAACCAATGAAGTGCATATGTTATAGAACCATTTTACATAGAAGGGAATTTAATTAGATCAATATGAATTTCCATTAGTAAATATTTGGTTAGTTATAGGTTATCATGGGACCCATGATCCGTTAGTACTTCAGGAATGAAATCACTCAACTGAATAGCAGGATTCAGAGTCCTTGGTTTTTAGTTGGTGATTTTAATTCCATCTTCGATACCAATGAAAAAATGGGACCTTCACATACCAGAATCTCCTCTAGGGAATTTAAGGCCTGAATTGAAAATAATAACTTCACCATGATCCATTTAATAGGTGATAAGTTCACCTGGTATAGTCATTAGTGAAATAGGGTAGTTTCCAGTAAACTTGACCGAGCCTTCACTAATGACTTTGCCCTTGATAAATGGGACAATATCTCCAGTATCCACCTCCCTAAGATTTCCTCTGACCACCAACCCATTCTCGTTAGCATCTCCTATAACACCCCGAAGCCCATGTCCCCTTTCAGATTCAATAATGCCTGGTCCTCTGACACTGGTTGTACCAACATAATTAATAACTTCTGGAATAATTTGAATAATAATAAGGATCCCTTTGCCTATCTTTTGAAACTGAAATTTCATAAGCAAACCCTTAAAAATTGGTGTAAAACCAAGTCTAATGAAATTGATAATACCATTGATCTTCTCAAAAAGGATCTAAATCAATTTCAAAATCAGAACACCTACTCCAACATTAGTGACATCCCTCAACAAGAACTAATCATCTCCACCAAGTTGATTACCCTTCTTAAATTTAAAGAGAACCTTAAAAACAAATTTTCAAAACCAAATGGAAAAATTATGGAGATAGAAACACCAAATTCTACAATTCCCTTAATAGGGTTAAAAAAGTATTGAAGACCCATTTCCTTCCATAGAGAAGGAAACCAAATATTTGACACGGAAGAAACCATCTCCAATCATGCGGTTTCATATATTGATAATCTCCTCAATGGCCCGGTTATTGATATTGATCTTCGTCGTGAAGTGATTCCTAAATTGGTCACTGAAGAAGAGAATGTCATGATTAATAACATCCCCTTGGATCAAGAGATCAAAGATGATATTTTTAGTCTTAATATGGATGGTGCCCCTGGACCTGATGGTTTTAACAACGACTTTTATCAAAATCACTGGGATGTATTACAAGAGGATGTCTGTTGCATGGTTAAAGCCTTTTTCTCTCGTGGAAGTCTCCATCAGGGTCTTAACTCCCAATTCCTGGTGCTTATTCCTAAAACTGAAAATTTTGATGAACTCCACAGTTTTTGACCTATTTCTCTGATAAATTCCCTCATGAAAATTATCACCAAACTCATTAGCAATAGAATTGGTCCTATTAGAAATAGAATTGTTTCTTGGAATCAATTTGGTTTCATTACAGGTAGATCAATTGAAAACTATATTTTTCTTGCCTCTGAATCAACTAACCTTCTCAACAGGAAAACGAGAGGAGGGAATGTTTCCATAAAACATGATATCGCCAAAGCCTTTGACACTATCGATTGGAATTTCATATTTAATGTTCTAGAAAATTTTGGATTCAATGATATTTTTTTAAATAGAATCAGAACCTTGTTCAATTCAGCTCATATTTCTATCCTCTTAAATGGCTCCCCAAAGGGGTACTTCAAATGTTCTAAGGGGGTCTGACATTGTGACCCTCTCTCTTCCATTATTTTCTCCATTGTCGAAGACTATTTAAGTAGACTTATTTCACAAACAGTTGAAAAAGGTGACTTAAATCTGATATCTGTCTCTAAGAACCTAAATGCTCCCTCTCATCTTTTGTATGCGGATGACATAATCCGCTTTTTGAAATGGGAAAAAAGGAATTTAAACAATTTAGAAGACATTCTATCACACTATGAGTCAGTCTCTCAGAAACATATCAATTGGAAAAAATCTTATTTTTACTTTGGAAAATATTTCCCCTCTGGCAGGAAAAGTAGGATCAAAAACGATCGTGGCATCAAGGAAGGCACGTTTCCCTTTACTTATCTGGGAGTCCCTATGTTTTGGGGTAGACCTAAGGATATATATTTCTCTTCTATAATTTACCATACTCTTCATAACCTATCCTCCTAGAAAGTGAAAAATCTTTCTATGGCCAGTAGGATTTTCTTGGTTAAATCCACAAGTGTCTCAAAACATGTCTACTATATGATGATTTACTAATTGTCGGATATTCTCCTAAAATTCATTAATACTGACATTAAAAACTTTTTTTGGATAAGGAGTACTCTTGAAAGGAAACTGGTTACCATACCCTTGTCCACCTATTGTAAACCCATTGATAAAGGTGGAATTGGCATAATAAACATTACCTTCTTTAATGATACCCTATAGGCCAAGCTGACATGGAACCTTATTAGTAATAACTCACCTTCCACTTATTTTCTTAGAGCTCGCATTCTTGAAAAAATAAGGAACAAAAATTTTAATCATTGCACGTCTTCTATTTGGCCTTCCATCAAAAGTACATTTAATTCTATTATGACAAATTCAAGATGGATGGTCAATAAAGATTCCAAATTGAAATTTTGGCTGGGAAATTGGACGGGCTCCCCCCTTATCTCTTTATTGTCACCTGATCACTCCCCCTTTAACATCAATGACACCATAAAGAACACACTTCACTCACAAAATGGCTTTCTTCTCGATGAGAACAAAAGCATTGTTGATTCCTATCCCTTCTCGCGGAATGATGATTTTATCATATGGGAGCCTGCGCATAACAACATTCAGGACTCTAAAGGTTACTACAACTTCTTTTTCAATAATGACAACAACTTTGTAAACTGGATCAAAAACTTTAACAAATATTGGATAAAACCCTCCCGCTTTACTTTGGTATGGTGTATTGCTCATGGTAAGATCCCCACTGACTCATGTCTACATGCTTTCGGGGTAAACCTCTACTCTAAATGTTGTATGTGTAATCAACATAGGGAGGATATTAATCATCTCTTTCTGTCTTGTGAAACAGATTCTGCTCTTTGGAACCATGTATTTCACATCTATGAATGAAGATGTTTGTTTGGCACTTCCCTAATATTACAGCTTCAGAGATGCCTGGAAATCGCAGACTCTAAGAAAATCAAGAATCTGTTTATGACGGTTGTTGTAGAGATTCTACAGGTGATCTGGTATGGAAGGAATGACTACATGTTTTGTAAAAACTAATTTAATTTCAATTCCAGAAAAATGAGAATTCTCATTGCTATTCGAGAGGCGGCATCGATTCAAAATGAACACTGCTCTAACTCTGGCAGAGACCTTGGGATCTTGAGGCACATTGGAGTTGATGGGAAATTTCCTCACCATAAATTTACGATGGAAGTTTTTTGGCAACCCCAGCCTATAGGGTGGATCAAAATAAATGTGGACGGGGC